>JADAQX010000026.1:0-161345 GCA_015476325.1 Cardiosporidium cionae
GTCAAAACAGCAAAAGGAATACAAGATACTACGAGCCAATACGTTCAAGAGATGAAGGGTGCACCTACAGACAGCTTAGCATTTAGTAAATATGAAACGAACGTAGTGCTGCCGAAGATTGAATCCACTAAATTGCCAAAAGAAAAACGTAAGTACAAAAAAATTACATTGATGCTAATTGAATCACATTATTTACTATTTTTTTTTTTTATTTTGTTGCTTTTTCATTTTTCATATTTTTGCTTTTAATTAACTTTGCGGCAGCAAGAGTATTTTTTCATGTCGAGTATTTTGCGAAATTTATTTCATTATGAAACGACTTTAACAATTAACCGCATTGTTTCTTTGTAGCTGAAACCAAGTACCTTGTGGATGTTTCGGAGCAGAAAAAGGCGAATGATGCTATATTTAGGGCAGCGAAAACTGTGGCACAATCTCCAAAATCTCATGAAAGTGTTGCTCGTCTGGAATTTCGTTTGCGTGCTCAAGTTCCTCCCTCAATGAACATTTTACTAGCTAAACCAACCGCTCAACTTGTCGCAACCGACTTTCAAAATGATTATAATGGCGTTGCATCAGCATCGCAAGAAATAATGGAAAAAACTAAAAGGTACGACCAAATCCTTGATGAAGCAAGTCGAAGCAATTTGGGAACTAAAAAGCAGCAGAAATCGGTGTCTTCGACCACTATTTCCAGCCATGTTATAAACGAAATTACAGGTTGCAAATTTACTTGCTTTTCTTTGTTAATAAGAAGACTAGACATTGCTAGTGAAAAATTCTTTCCTTTATTTTTATGCAGGTTGTTGTAAACAGCTTCTTTTCTCATTAAGGGAAAGATATGCTGCAGTACTAAAAGTGCAATATTTAATTATGCAGCTCATGGTAAATGGAAAACCCATGAAGCAACACAAACCTTTTCCTTTTGATTTGTGGTTGCATGAACGAGCTATCAATGATACCAAAATTAAGCAAATACTACTTGATAAGAATCTAGTTAGGCAATTTGATGCTACAATAACATCTTCTGATATTAACACGGAGGCCGAAATGCTCCTTAGATCTTTGAAAGGAATGGTGGCAGGTATTATATGCTAGTACTTCCCATTTAGTGCCACTTTAAATAGAGAACATGCCACTAATAAACAAACCAAAGTCTACTTCAAAATTGTTTAAATGTTGCAGTTGCTACTAGTGCCTTGCCTACATATGTAATTTAGACAATTTTTCATTGATAAATTTGAAATTACCTACCATTGCAGATTTTTGCACAACCATGAGTGATATATTGCAAGCTGCTATTAATTGGTACGAGAAATCTCATCATAAGAATACTCTCCAGGATTTTTTTCAAAATGAGGACACCGGCTTTATCCACTTAGGAAAATATCTCCTTGGATATCAGTCTGAAAAGTCCTTCAAACAGGATGTGATTGCTGTTTGGGAAAGCGGTATCCAATCAAGAGAAAAAAACATCATTTTCCATTTCATTGTACTACATTCAAAACTAATAGAAAATATCCACTCAATAGAGCAGTTTGTATCAAGATATCCTTTTTCGGAATGGCATTTTCTCTTCAATTTCAAGCTCAGTCAGCGTGAAGATTACTCAAAGGCTGTGGCAGAAATGTATAAAACTTCAGGTTTGCCCAACGTTAATTTCCTTATTTGTTTATCTACATAGTTTTTAAAATTGATATGCTAGATTCATAAAATATCCCTTCATCTAATCTAAATTCACAATTCTTGATGTGTAATGGTTTCAATTTGGTTGAGCTACAATATGATCATTGCGTTCTGTAGTCACTTTGATTGATAATCGCTTTCGAGACGAAATTTTAATGAGTTACCTTTCTCGATGGGAAAAGACACAGAAGCAACCTCCGAAAAGCATGTCAGATTTTCTGTTACACAGCCCAAATCAACATGAGTTGGCTAAAAACTTTGGTTTCGCTTCGCGAAATCGCTTTAAAAAAGGAGTGCAAAAGCTGTGGGTTCTAAAATTTTCATCAGGTAGCAATTTTAAAACCTATCATGGGCCTTATCGTAAGACTGGAAAATTCTATATCATAAATGTTTATTCAATACCTAATCATTCAGTAGAAATGCATATTCAACTAATTGCCTTCTCACATGCATTGAAATTTTTGAAGCCTCAATTGTCATCCATGGCCACCACAAATAACATTAAAAGATGAATATGAAAGTATTATTTTGTAAATTTTTCACACTTCAAAAATTGTAGGAATTTCAGAGAGCGCTTTATTTTTTTTCAATGTTTATGTTAGGAGTAGATTTGATTCAAGCTGCCATAGATGCATTGAAGGAAGTAAATAATGGCATTCTTCACCTGGCTACGGAAGGCTGGATAAATAAACGTGAAATTAGTACACATGCAGTTGTTGTGAAGCTAAAACTATCTAATATCTGGAAAAAGCAACAAGCACTACATACGCTCCTGCTTGAAGTAGCCCAAAATGTTGTAAAAGCAGAAGAAAGAGGAAAATGGATTTGGCCGCTAATATCTACATTCCGAAATAGGGGAGATTTTCTTGAATATGGTGCAGATTTATTTAATGGTATGTTAGAAAATTTGGTACCAAAACCGACCAAAATAATTTTCTACAATGTTAATATGTCAAGTCTACCGAAGAATCCAAGAGTACATTTCTTTAGTGTGCAATAATTAATTTTATTAAATAATGTATTAAAAAGATATGTGCACTTGTTTCTTCCGACGGTTATGTCGAAAAAACAACAATCATAAAAGTAGGATATGTACAAGTAACATTCGATATTGCAATGCTTACTCGTTGCACTGTGCGTTCCTTCATCATTCTCTTGCAGGTTTTACTAAAAAGTTGCAAGCAAAAAAACTTGAATTACAACCGACCGAAGTTGATACAATTGTGGCATACACGCTACATTTTCACCCTAAAATAGGTAAACCCTAATCACTGATTGAATATCGTAAGCTGCAGCTGATGTTTAATGTCGTTTACTGTTCTTCAATCCTTATTTAAGTGATGGAGTGGTTGCAAAAACTTTGCACCTAGGCAACTTTGTTGTGCTTACTGAGATGTAGAAGCTAAATTTTTCAACTACAAGAAGGCATTAAAGAATGCTTGAAATTATAAATTTTGCTTTTCAACAAAACTATTGTTTCTTCTTCATTGTATTACGAAAGTACCATAGTTCAAAAATTGACGGAATGCAAATGAAAAAATAAGCTCAAGTCGCTTCAAATGAAACGAAGTCTTACATACAGCAGGCGTATAATTTTGTATAAACAAAATATATGTCAAGCCATTGCTGCAACTTTCAAGACAATAATTGCCTACAAAAGTTAATCCATATCTTTTTAAATATACCGTAACAACTTAATTTTTTGAATTAAAAAAGAGCAGAAAATCTTATGCTACGTTTTAGTTTATATTCAAAGGACTACAAATTCCAATGCTAACTTTTTCACTCAAAAAAAATTGAACTTATTTAGAAGAGCACTAAAAATTAAAAAATTTGACCCAAAATATATTCCTAAGAAAACAGCTTCTAACAAATCTAATATCACACTTCTGTTAATACTGGTCACAAATTCCTTCAATAATAACAATATCGTGTTAACAGAAAGGAAAAGATTTTTCTAAAAGCTGCAGTTCAAGTAGATGCATTATTTTATCGCAATCACATAATTATGGAACCACTGGTCTCGATAGATTCTCGTATAGTTTTATGCGGAAGTATCAGAACTCCATTAAGGTAACATTGATCGATTATTTCGACGTCTTCTCCCAAAACGGACAACCCATCCACACGAACCTACACAGAACCAGTTCAGCAAATAAAAAAAATTTACTTCTATTCAAACAAAGTAAATTGTACAAATAGTTCAACGTTCATTTGCAGAAAGCAGATAAAACTCACCCATTTTCCTACTCTGGAGTTCCAACCGATTATAGAATTTGAAATAAAGCTGTAGCTTTCTATGTGCACACCTGAGAGATCAAAGTTATTAATTACAAATTAATCTACAACATGAATCATCTAGCCTTTTCGAAGATGCATACAACAAAGTAACTAAAGCCAAAGCACCAGCCATAATAGCAGTATCCTTAATCCGGCAACCTGGACCAATAACGCAATCTTTATCAATAGTTACATTAGGACCAATGCTGCATCCACTTCCAATTTTTGCTGACTCAGCCTACATTCCCAAACATACACATTACCACAATAATGCCCGAACAGAGCAAGGTCTCAATCAGATATAAGAGCAAAACTCTTAGGTACTGCTTTGAAGACAAACTTTATAGACCAACATGATCAATTAAGCAAATTATCCACTTTTCTCCTCATAGGATATGCACTAACTACAAAATAAATAAAGAAAATGATAGATTCTAAGCCTTTTCAAAAATAAGCAAGTTTTCCAGGTAACATATAACTTAGCGCCACTTACTACTATAACGTGACCAATAAATTCAGGTCCGCTAGCTAAGTTTGGAATCATTTCGCCTTTTTCCCCATTATCAAGACGCTCGCGGGTTCTCGATAAAAATTTATCCATTCCGTTTAAAAAGTCTCTTGGTTTTCCAATGTCAGCCCTGCAGCCAGCCACATAAAAATGTGAATACGTATTTTCAAAGCATTCAAAAAGTACAGTATAGAGTAAAAATATGTAAGTTATTGAGATTAAATAAAAACTGCTCAACTTAAGTAAAAACACCGATGTGTAAACGCTCAATCGCGCTTAAAAGTAAAATTTACGTTTTTGGGCAAATAAAAATTCATGTGGTGGCTACTGCTACTTCCGAGTTACAAACTGTGGGATGAGCATTCCGAAATGGCAGTAATCACTTACCAATATCCATTCAGCTTCATGCAATACAAACCACCATCTTGTACAATGGCAGGAAATATCTCCGTTTCAATGGATGTTTTCCTTAAAGAAACCCGCTTAGTTACAGATTTTCGAAGAATGTAGATTCCTAAATGAAATTAAAGCAGATGAGGGGTTCGGAAGTACAGGCATTAAACGGACAGATATACTAAAGTGTTTGCAACTCCGTTTGTAAGGCTATAACATTTTTATAAAAATAATATATCAAGAAGTTTCATCCATCTTAATAATAGAACAAACAAAATCTGAAATATGGAACCACACAGTCACGTCATCGCAAGAAAACCCACTTTTTTACAAATGTCGTAATTACAAGTTTAATTTGATTTATTGCATAAACATAACACCATGTCAAACTTCCACGAGTAATACAATAAAATACATGGAATACAACTTCTTGTCTCTAATATACCTGCGTTGATAAAATTTCCAACAAAAACCTCAGGCTTTTCAACAAATCGTAGTACTTTTCCCGCAGAATCATGAACGACAACGCCGAATTTTGACGGATCTTCGACTTGAGTAATCTGAGTAATTATATAATTGGAATTGAAACATACGCATGTGTAATGTATGGTATTTACCGTCCGTGTTTTAAATGAAAAGAAGAGTGCCTACATGTACTTTTTCGCTCCCATTACAATAAAAAATCCATTGCCCCTCATATGCCCAATATTTTCAACCTTGATTTAATCCTTACGAAAAACGAAGAAAATATTATAAAAAGCTTGTAAACTAAAAATAATTTACATACCAAAATAGTTCCTTCTGCGTTACTGGATTTATGCAGCTGCAACATATCAAACAGGGGAAAATCACATATAACATCGCTGTTAAGCATAAAAAAAGAATCTGAAGTATCATCTTCTTCCAGTAAAAACTTCTCAGCAAGACAGATAGGTCCCCCTATATAAAAATCATTCAAAGTAAACCAGTTTCAAACTAAAAAAACATTAAAAATTGATAATATTATATACACACCTGTTCCAAGCGGTTCTATCTCTTGAGAGCAGGTAATGCGAACGCCAAACTGTCAGAAGCAGATATAAAAACCCCAGTTTCATATGTTAAATTCCTTTTTTCTTCCAAAATTTTAATTGTTTACGATGTAACAAGTTAAGGACACAAAGGTAACAGTTCATATAATCTATACTCATTCATTCTTTTTGAGTTATCAAAGGAATTCAAGCAGATATATGTAGAAAGATTAATAATAAAAAGCATTAATACCTTTTTCTCCATGTCATTTAGTGCTTCTGTCAGTTCTTCCGGTTTATATGCCACAGCTAAAATAACGTGCTTTACTCCAACCTAAAATATGCAAGACTTGATGCGACAATCCTTTTTCCATATATCATTCATGCATAGTACAAGACATGTGAGAATATACAATTTCAGCAAAAGTTTCCACGTGACTCTAAAAAAGTTAGTCTTAGATACTACTGGATTTCAGATTCAACTTAACCTTGAAATATTCACGAACTGCCCGTTAACTCCTCTAATAGAGATAAAAATTGCAAAGTTACCTTCGATAATGCAGCAACTTGGTGCTCCACAATGGAAGTGTTGCAAAAATGCACCAATGGTTTCGGAACTGACAAAGTTAACGGGCGTAAACGAGTTCCATATCCACCAACCAGGATAAGAGCTTTCATTCTTGATAGAACAAGCAAAAAAATTAAGCGGAGGACAATACTGAAATGAAATGCTCAAAGCGAAAGCACGGTACAATATACGATGATTGACAGCAAAAAATTAGAATTTATTCATAACTTTTCAAAATGCTTCTGAAGGTCTCTTTTTACATACACGGCACTTTCCTCTGTGTTCTCACTTTCTATAATCACAAAAGGATAGAAAGATTACAGTTTACCAAAAGTACAATGGGAAGAGTAAAAAGGTGCAAATTTAACATGACTGTTCTAACACTTTAAAACATGATCTTCTGTTTTGCTGTGCAACTGTAGCAGCATTATACGTATTATATTAGGTGATTAGCAGGGATGACAAATTTATGGAAATAAGCCAAAAAAAAAAGTAAGCACAGCAAAGGAAATGCAGTTGGAGGCTACTATGACAAAATGTAACAAATAAGGGTTTAACCAGAAATGTTCAACTCTGCAGCATAACTCTTTAACAAACACCAAACCCAAAGCATAAATTACATCTGCGGAGTTTGTCAATCGTGTCCTCTTCTTTTTCTTGGTTACGTTCCCGACAACTCACTGCGTAGAGTTCCACAAGCAGTAGCGCAAGCTGAGGTATCTCGTCAGTACACAACGAAAAACAGCTTGAAAACAGATTTTCTTTTGAAATTCATACCTAAAAAACAAAACTGTGGTCTCCGGTTGAGTTGAAAGACGTGAAGTTAGAAAAGTTTGGTTGATATATTTTCAATGTTCAATACAAGACTTGAGCATAGATGTTTCGATAGCAATTTGTGGCATTATTAAGTGGCAATGAAAAGCAATCAGCGTAGCACGTGGAGTAGCTGCAACCGCATTTGAGAGGGCAGTGAGTGAATTTGCTTCAGCACCGAGCGGTAAGAATGAGAAAGCCTAGCCGATGCAGCTTCGATGGATGAATGGTATTATATAAATTTCGTACCCATGGCAACAGCAAACAAGTAGGTATGCTTGCTGCCGTGCTCTCTGTGAATTTCAAAACTTCATTGACATTACTCGATTGTACGCACTCAGTGGACAGTTGATAAGTTTTGTCGCAGCAGTATACATTAATTATCTGGGCAGAAAGAAAGATTTTAGCGATACAAACAACAGAACTATCATCGTTTACTTCAGCAGAATGTGGTAGTTTCGTTTATATCGGAAAAATATACAAGTAAATGCGAATAAAATTAGTACCAATTACAAAATACTTGAAAACGAACAGTCTTATCAGTATGCTAGTAAAGCAGACTTCTGTTTCGATCAGAAGCTGCGAACTTGTAACAAGGGCATTATTTCTATAACGGACTCAACCCCACAAATTAATCCCGCATTAACCGTAGTCGTCATAAATCGGCTGGTAGAACGTGGTCTACGAAACCCAGGTTCACAGAACTACAGCGCATTAACGTCGGTAGATATCATGCATGCTATGTAATCTTACTAATATATGATTCGATGGAACTAAGCCGAGATGCTTGAGCATATGTACCTTGACATCTTGATACGATAAAAAACGATACGATAAGGGAAATTCCCTGCAATAAAAAAAAATAGCGCTGCAAGAATGTGCATTATTAAGAATGCACAAAGTTAGAGGAAAGGCAGGACAATATCTTTGTTTTTTCACATAGTTCCACTTGACCCACCCCTCTCATCCTGTATCTTTTAACCTACATATGGGAAATGTAACTGACAAAAATAACGACAGCATCTCTAGCAGAGCTCGAAAATTTTTTTCTTCTGCCAAAACTATCCCTGAAAACATCTCCTCCACTTTGCTTGTGATGTTTTTACTTCTACTTTAAGGCGTTTTTTGCAGTTACAGTTTGACAGAGGGTGTATATGCCGCAATCATTTTGTTGAGGTTTTTTAGATACAGTTGCTTAAAAGCTGCTCTATTACTTAAGGTAAAGTAATGTGTTAACTAACTTTGGTCGCGTTTATATCCATTTACAGAAAAGGAGTGCATCAAATCCTTGTTTTGTTAATAAATATAGCTGCAGATTCTTGTTGGATCTCTCTAACCGGGTATATAAGATCCTTTACCACTCGTAAGGCGACAACGTGCGAGACTGCATGTATTTTAAGCTGTCTAAGCACAAAGGTTGCAGCAAGTAATCACCTCGGTTTTGTTTCCATATATTACTTCGTGCGCAAAGAGAAACGAACGATTCCACATTTCTTCTTGTAGACGATTACCAAATTTTGATAGTTGACTATGTCTCTTTGCTGACTCAACAAGAACATTAAAAGTTCAAATATCTGATTATATATCGAATATTTGATTATTTGTTTAAATTTTATTTAATTCTATGTTATTTTCAGGCACTTCTTTTCGACTTTTACTACCTTACTTTGAATAGTCGCATTTCGTAAAGAATAACGATATTTTTTGAATTTTGGTAACGTACTGGTGCTTCGCGGTACTACAAATATCATTTGAGAAAACTATAATTACCAACACAAGGAGTTCATACATTCTGTGCACATGGTATTGTGAGTAAAGGTGCAGTCAAAACATATGGTAAAGTGCTATTCTTCATTCTTACAACTTGTGCACTGAATAGAGCAAAGACACAGTTTTTCATTTTGATGCGTTGACATTTATATACCCGGAAGATGACGCGAATCCAGAAACCCTACTGCCCGAAAGCAAACTTAAAACTAGCAAACCTTAAATAAGTAACTTTAAATAAATCTAGCGTATTAAGTAATTCAATTTGTAGTAAAAGAGTCATTTAAGTTGTAATGAGCTCCACCAACTCACTTTACACGTGAAAACCAACCGCAAATCACTAACAGAAGAAACTGGACGTTTCGTAACAAAAATGATAGCATTCAAACACAAATGAAACTCGTAACCGAAAATAGTTAACTACAATTTAAAAGAAGATAATTTGCGGTAGAAAATTTCTAGTTCGCAAATAGAAAAGAAAAACAAAGTAAAAGTAATCGTAAGAATAATCTAAACTTAAATTACAGTGATCAACTTTATTGTAACTTCATACTCATCCGTTGATTTAACTTCTGCTGGTTGTGAGAGATATTGCATAACATTGCATGCAATGCATAACTATTTCACTGCTTAACTGCTTTCCCCGATTAGATAGTTGTGCCTAAATTGTCCGGGCGCATCAGACATGACCAATGGCCACTCATTTCATCTTGTAAACACGGTTAGTCAATAAGCGCGCACAATTATAATTTTAAAATAACGTCTTTTTAATAATAAGAGGCTTTCTAATAAAACCTAAGCTACTAACTCATTCAGAGTTGAATAAATTGTAGCCGATTCTACACGCTGCTGAATCACATAACAGAATTTCTTCTACGTACTCCAGAGGACCATGCATGTGACAATGGTATGTTGCCAAAACCTAAATTAACATGCTTGAACACATTGCACTATTCATAAGTATAACTATTCCAACGGCGCCACAGGACAACGCTTAAAATGCTGATGACCCCGATTCTCCCCGATATGAATGCACTAAAATGTAACTGGATGTCTTCTCTTTTCTTTTCTTGGTGACAGTATGTTTTTCCGTTTATGTTTTCAAATTTAATTTCCTAAGCTATAGATTGCGTGTTGGAACAATAACTTTTTTTAGTTGTTTTCTTTATATGTAGATGATAGAGCGAACGAGGCACCTTTTCTTTTTGGTATTAATTAGTGTAACTTCGTGATTAACAAAGTAGCGTAGAGTAAGTTTACTATAGCTCCGTGATTAGCAAAGTAGCGTAGCATATAATTAACCTATTTCAAGGAGCTTTTCGTAACCTCAATTAACTAAGATAAGTTTTGCTATATTCCCTACACAACTAAAGAAAAACACTTAGCCGAAGTCGACACAACAACGACTGGCAGAACGTGGATCAACGCGTCACAAATCGCACAACCAAACTACCACGTTCACAATGCAGTTCCATTTAATAGGTATACCTTATGATTTTTAATTAAAGCATAATTGTTACCGGAATTAAAAGAGCTGTAGCTAAAATGGCAGATTACATCGATTCTAAAACTAACATGCGAACTAAGATAAGAAAATTAGTTACAAGATGCAACAACTAGTAGAAGAAAACATTTACACATTTATGGAGACTCTAGTGCGTAACATTGCAACTGCATTTCAAAACAATATTTTGACCGCATTTTCCTAATGCCTATGAGTGTTCTGTGTGGGGGTGATTAGAGATTTTCTGTCAATGGTCAATTCAACACTTGGATACCCAGGAGACAATTGTGGGATGAAATGTGAGCTCAAGGACCAAGAGGTGTCAGTTATGCGAGAAGCATACGAAGGAAAATTATATGCGACAAAAAGTAGCAGTATTTATTCTCTTTGATACTAAAAAATGAAGCAAATCTCTTTTTCCTAAAATGATCACAACGTAAAAACAAATAATTGAATATTTCCTTGGCATTTTCTGAATGGAATATGGTGACATTCTTGATAGAATCCGAAGTTTGTTGTATTTTGTCGATTGCGTATTTGAAAATGAGACGTTACAGTTAAAAAAATTTTAAGATACTACACCTGCACAGGGCACCTGAGGAATGCATGCGTTAACGTTCCACAAAAATTTTTACTGTAGAACTTGAAAAAGTCCTACTACCATGTAGATTTTGACAAACCTACATCATTCCTAGGTTTCCTCATTACTTATTTTTAAAACAAATATATCCCAGTGCTATCCACTCCTGAATTGTGTTTTTCAATTGCGTTTCTACATTGCCTATTTTTACGAAAAAAGGAAGGCTACTCCGATTTAACGTAAAAAATCAACTTTCTGCAGCATAGGTAGTCTTGTAGTGTGCTATCATATCTCTGGCTTCTTACTTCCCTTGAGAATCAAGTGGCCTTGAATTTTTATAAGCATGCATGTTCACTTCTGAGAGAATTCGCTTTCTCAAAAATCGTATTAAGAACGCTATTTGTGATCAAGCGTATAAACATGCTAAGCAACTTCCTGTGGGTTAAGATTCAAGGAAGAAACAGTTTTTTTGCACATTGCTGTTCCTCCTTTTTGATTCTTACTGAAGGATGTAAACTATTGTAGTGCAGGGAATGATTTTCTGAACATGAATGAATGATGAATCTGCTAGCAATTCCTTCTCTCGTGTGATGTCAATACTTATTTTATCCATTGTCTACCCCTATGCTCACGGTTTGCTTGCGTAGAAAGCGTGCTAACGGTTTTTTCCTTTGGTCTAAAGTCTTTCTGACTATATCAATTGATATTTGCAGTATCCCTAACTAACAAAATTGGTGGCAGTCTTTGTTAAAACCATTCTTTAACCCATGTGCGATTATGCTTCCTTTATCCCTCAATTGAGATATAAATATATTTCCTTTCTTCTTAATTGAGTTTTGAAAAGTTTATCTTTGATAGAATTTTCTACTTGTTTTGTATTTTGTTTCCTTCTGCAAATTTTGTGGTACCGAGATTACCTTCAGCAAGTGACTCGATACTCTTCTGAATCAAGATACAGCATGTCTGCTTATATGAGCACTGAGGGAATGCAGTGTTCTGTGGCAATGGAATCATATAGGTACACCGTTTGCATATGTCCATAAGTGATTGCATACTATTACTTTTCCATTGCTACCATACCTTCGAATTTTAACTTACCTTAGGGTCGATTTCAACCATATAGACTTTTCAAAAGTTTATCGTTGGAAAGCAAGTTGTTGTTTCTCTGTGCTCTTTAGAATGAGCATAATATCCTCAGCAGTTTGTCTTTGGTTTAATCATCCTTCAGTAATATTTTTAAAAAGATTCACTGCCATAGCTAAATCTAAAAATTCCTTCTTTGCAATTTTATTTCCTTCTTTTTAGTTCATATCATTGAAATGCTGCCTATGCATTAGAAAAAGGTTTCAAATATAATAGATTTGCTTACTTATTTTTTTATGCAGGATAAAAGCTAGAATACACTTTTCCTATAACTGCATTCATTTTATCTTTTCTATCTGTACTTTAGCGTGACTTCTGTTTTTGTAGTATTTTGCTGTAAAATAGTAGAGCAAGACTTCTCTTTTTCTGAGTAAAATTTATGCTTATCCATTTCTTAGCAGGCAAGTCACTCTTGACGTGGCTATGCTTTTTATGCTGGTTTCATTCACGATTCTAGTTCTAGATAGGTGCATTTAAGCATTCTTTTTATTTATCTGCTGCCTATAATAGATACCCGTTAGAGATGTTCTCACAATGATGTGCTAGTAGACAATATTTCTTCAATTGTGGGATGATCATTTTTTAAAGAATTATAGCGTCGTGCTTTTATATGCATTTCATAATTGTGTATCTCCAAGTTTAAATATACTATGAAGCATAAAATTGTTTTACCATTGCTAGAAACTATGTAAACAATTGAAGTGTTGCATTAATAACCTTCTTAAAAACTTTTTCATTAACTTAGTTGTTTCAGATGTTTCTTACATATTTGCAACACAATTTTAAAAATATTTACTTGGATGTTTAGGCGCATTAATGGGTCCCAGCTTTCAGATTTTTTGGGGAAAACTGTACGTTTTATTGGAGAAATCAAATCTGTTTCGGAACGAACTTTTTTGCTCAACTCTGTCGATGGTAAGTTTGTTTTCATTTTATTTTTCAATAGCAAATTTTGGTGAAAATTTAAATCAAGTGTGTTCAAAAAATTTCTTTTAAATTCAGAAGAAACGAATGGCATTCAATGAGCAGTACGACGATAAAAGTGTGATTTTGATCATATTACGCTGATTTTATGGGCTTATTTTTAGTGTTTTGTAGCCGCTGCAGTAAAGTATAGAAAACTCTTGCTGCATCTACGTTGAAATTGAAATGTTCTTCTATTTTATTATAACGTTTTTATTTATGATTGTTAAGAATAAGTGGTACACTGCACATGTTCCGTCTTCAATATAGGAATGGAAGTTTCTTTCACATTACTACGAGTCGCCCAACCAAAGTCTCGCTTTATCGAAGTGATTGCTACGGTATGAATTATTTTGAGGCTATTTATTGTAGCGGAGTGGACTCATTTTTCTATATATGTAAGAAACTGAATTAAAGTGAGTGTCTGAACGTTTTTTCATTTGCAATTACTTTTTGATTTGATTTTTTCGATGTGATTTACAGCTACTTTATAATTTTTTATTTTGTGTCTTAATAAGCACTTTTGTTAAAAATGATTCTTTAGGTTTATTGTTTTCTTACAGCACAAAAATTGTTGAAAAGACCCTTCCCCTTTGTGAACTTAAATTTAAATGTTTTCGGATGCAAAAAGTTAAATCACAACATTTTTTTGATACTGCCTGCACATGTGATACTTTTAGGTACTTTCTCCAATGGCTCTACAGCAGCATGGCCCCATTATTGAATTAGGGAATGAATTAAGTGAGATACACTGTGTAATCGCATGCGTTGTAATATATTACACAGTACTTTTTGTTTCTAACTTAGTTTGCATTTTAATAGCTTTAAGAAAAAGCCCCTTTTTTTAAGAAACCGCGGTTGCTGTTTTGACATCGATTCCTGCTTATCTGTTATTTGTCATTGGTTTTTCTTCTCTATTCGTAGCTCTTAGTGTAGCCGTGGTGCTTTACTTCTATTGTTTTTCCAGTTAATATATTACGCAAAGATACTTTGGTGGTAATGAAATATTCTTGAAGTACAACAGATTTCTATGCTAAACTACGTTATTTTTGCATAACCGAATCAGGTCCGTACTTTTGTGCAGATGTTCATAATTTCAATGAAGCCATCAAGTTAACATTCTGTGATGAATTCGATCCGCACTTTCAACCCTGTTGTATCTCCGCAATTGGTATTTAACCCTGCGAGATTGGCTTTTTCTAATACATCGGTGAATCTTTTTGTGAAATTTTCTTGTGAAAATATCATTTGCTTTACTTATAAAAGCGATATTTTGTTCCTTTCCATTTCTTCCACATTCTAAAGTGTTGTAAAGGTTTTCTTGTAACTGCAGCGTGCATAAAAAATGAATTCGATGCCAAGTCAATACTTGGATTTCTTACTGTTTATGTTTAAAATTGATCATTTTTTTTTGAAAATTTTTACGAATGAAATGATATTATTCTGTAATTGAGTGGGTGAAGGACTTTTATGTTTAAATAAAATTGCACTTGTATGAATTCACTTTAGTATTGCACTGAATCGTTCGCTTGTGCCACTTTCAAGTTATGGAATAGCTATACAAAATTATAGTAGCTAGTAGATACACATTCTTTGTTGTATAAATGAAAAGTGAAATATAATAGTGGAATTGTTTAAGCTATGATTATGGAACACTATATCATACAATTATGATAGCACCTTCTCTCATTTCTCCCTTTTTTAATATGCTTTGTAATCCCTTTCTAATTAGCGCCAATGGTCATCATCGAAAAAGTATGCGTTCTGTTTCTATAAGCTCGCAGGTTTTAAAAGCCTGACAAAAATGTTGCAATTCCATAGTTTTCTTATACGTATTAAGTCATCTCTCAAAAGATGTTGCTAAGATATCCTCTACTCTCCATAAAGTCCTCGGCACAACTTGGTCTCGCTTAAGGCCCCCAGAATGCACGAGTGTGGCAAACTAAAATGTAGCGGTTTCTATTAATGTGGAAATCAACTATGACCTTTTCCTAAAAATTAACGAACTTTTCACTGCGTTTTTCCTAGCTTTTTTGCAAAAGCAAAAAAAGAGCAGCGCCATTTCCAATGTAATTATGAGGAAGCATTTATTTGCTGCTAGATATAATCTGCTATAGATGTCATACGTTTAAGCATTGCAGCGCAATTTTGTCCCGATGCTTTACTATTTGAGGTAAAAACATATGGAATCAAATATTAAGTAGAATACTTATTGCGTAGAAATATTTTTAGGAAAAGAGAGCAGAGCCAGCTAATGTAGAAATATCATGAGGAAAAAGTTGAATCTCTTCTGTGGCATTCACTTCATTTTTGTTAGTTTTACACAACCTGAGTAACTTCAACTTATGCTCTAAATTCTTGCTATCAAGAGGCGGCTCATCAAACAAATCACTAGAGAGGGGAGAAGATTCTCGAATTTTACTGATAATCACACAAAAGCGAAGAGAAAAACGCAAGTAATAAGATGCATACGAGCTTGATAACATTAGGATTAGGTCAGACGTAAATGCAGGAGAATATTTCCCTCGTTAAGAAAAGTGAATTTTCAGGAAGCACCCAAATACCGCAATCTATGATAGCCTCACTACAACGTATACTTCTCCCTAACAGCTACAAAGAGTGAAGAGGCATCAACAATAACAATTCATACCTCAAATGTTCCAATTTTGCATCTGTATCTGTTCCAAGCTCTACCCAATCCTGCCAACGCACTCTTCGAATATTCCAACCCAAGTCATTTAAGACTCTGCAGCAAAATATTTTTACCACAAAAAATACTAACAGAAGCAAATTGGGGTTACGATGCACTACAATTCTAACGCATAAGTAAAAAACCCTTTTGCATAATTCTGCAGCAACCTTTCATTTACATTATGAGATAGTCAACGAGGACATCGTAAGCTAAAAAACAATACCAAACAAAGCAGACTAACCTATGATGCAGCTTCTTTGTTTCCAAATACTGATTAGTGTTGAAATAAAAGGAAGTGGGACCATCAACAAACCAACAGTTTCGCCGTTCTTCTGTTTCTCCAATATCAATCCAATAGCATCCCCATCTGCAAAAAAATTACATTCATATATGCTTAATGAATTGCACTGCAAGACATTTTATATATTCAATGAGGTAAATTCACTAACAAAAAAGGAAAAAGGTTGCAAAACTCGCGTAGCTCAAAATGATTGTCAAAGAAAGAGAATTCAACTTTTGTTACATGGGGTATGTGAATTCTAAATTTCATCTCCCTATTTACAAATTTACGTTAATGTCATGAAAGGTATCTCAATATCTGAAAAATGATGTTCAATGAATTTTGTAGATAAACATACTGAAAAGTATTACGATGAGCGATTCCCAATTTTACTAGACAATTTGAAACATCCCAGTGAAAATTTGATGGATAACGCGATATTTGAGGGATCCGCCGCATGCTAGTTGATCCAGAGGCAAACAGACACACACACAAAATGAGATATTTAGCATATTAGAGGTAGAATTGGAAGCAAATTGCTATAAAAAAATCCAAAATACGAGAAGAAAAAAATGACAATTCGAGTCCATGCGCGGAAAAACCCTTTAGTTGGGATCAAGCTTGCCAATATTCGTGAAAAAACGTCTAATAGAATGAGAGAAAATAACAAGAAACTACTATCACTTCTTAATCGCCTTATTTTCTGTAACGTTTTTCTATAAAAAATGCTTTACTACAAATAAATAGCATTAAATGTTCGTTATAGCTCTTCGTAAAACTTCCTATTCCATTGCTCAGACAGTTTCCAATAGTGTTAGAACATTTCACAATATACGTAGTGTTACTTTCACATACTAAATAAATGTTTAACTTAGAATATTTGCCTTTCACTAATGTAAAAAGCAAGACGTTCACTCGATCAAAAAACTATTCTTAGTAAAACTCTATGTGTTGTCAAAACCAAGGTTTTATGAGATGTAATGCCAATATCGTCATCCATTCGTTCAAGTTACGCAACAAAAAGGCACAACAAAAAATTAAAATTCCAGAGATGAGCAATGCAGGTGCATTTTAGTTCATAAATGTCTTTCTATTTATGACTGCAACATTCAAGATTGTGCAAAGTTTTCAGAAAAGTTCCACATCTTTGGATTAAAAACTTCAGAAAAGGATAGTAACGATTAGAACTACAACGCGTTACGCAGAACCTTATTCTTTCTTCAAGTTGTAATAAATGGAATATTTTTAATTGAAACATCGACTTACCAATATTCATCGCATCAAGTGATGTAAGTTTTCAGCAATATGTCATGTTTGTCACACATACCTAAGGCGAATATAAAAACTTCGAACTTGTTTGGGCAAAGAATACCAAACATTTGGATAGAGTACTCGAAGTGCTACAGCTGTTTGAAACGCCTGTTGATAATGCTGTGGCCTAGCACAAATGAATATTCTGCAAGGAAAATGATATTACACCAAGAGAATCAAAGAGAAGAACTACGAAACTAAACAAAGAATACTACAATAACGCGATGCCCCAACGATAGAACAAAAGGGTTTAAAAACTATTAGAAAACTGTTCTACTTTTGCAATGCAAACACTGCATTTTTAATTTACATATAACTTTTTAATTGAAAGCATTATAAGCCAAGACAAAAATATTCGGATAGTTTACCAAAGAACAGCGAATAATCTCAAAGAAAATTTCTATCAGTAAAACAAAGAATATTGCAGAAGCATGAATGGTAATTAGTATAACTATTTAGAAACAAAATCAATTGGTCTGAGTAGACATGCAACAATATGTTAAAAGGCGTATTAACCCAACTTTTCATACGTACTTAGCAAATCGGCAAAGCATGTAGTGCTTTAATTCATCATCATACAAATTCAGTATGGCAACGTCACACATTGCATTTCGAAGTTCTTGAGCAAATGATTTTTCATATTTACTTTTAATCATTCTAGAGAACTCTGCGTTTTTGGCCATTCCATAAGCACCCTATATAGACAAAGCGTTGAGTATAGCAAACAAGGAGATGACGAGGAATCAGCACTCGATTTAAATCGTTGAAAGGCACTTCCTTTTATAAGAATCATCAAGTCTAATTGTGCAAAAATGTAAAATAATTTCCAAACAGAACAAAAAGGATATAGGAGCAATTTAAATGGATAAGGTAGCAGAAGGTAACAAAATGTCCCTATATCAGACATTAACTAATTTGCCAACTACCATTAAGCATACCATTCTTCCAAGAGAGTTGCAAATTTTGATAAGATCTGAAGCTCGGATACTCTCTGCCTTTTGTAGAGCAGTTTTCCCAATCTATAAATACCAAAAGGGGACAGCAGTGACTGCTACATGTTTCCAAAGCAACAACAATATCCCCCATTCAAATATAAATAATTCAATGGTTTAAATAAACTGCATGAAAAAACATACCATTTCAAAAAGCTCTTCTTCTTTTATTTGAACTCTATCAAAGGCCCACGCAACGCACATCAATGCATGACTGTGAAAATTAGGAAGTAGGCCACAAACTGACGGAACTAATCCTCGATACATCTGCTCATCTAAAAAGATTGATTTACCATACCTGCTCATAAGTAAACCAAAAATACCAATACGTGTAAAAGTACGTTAAAGTGAATGAAAAAACCTCAAAACTATTAAACTTTCATGTTTTGAAATGGTATATATATGTAAATTCGCTCAGCAAGTCCTGCTATAATTCTACTATTTAAGGAAATACAAACGATACATTAATAGAGTTGAATGAATTGATGAATACAAGGCTAATGAAACAATTACCATATAAAAACTCACCCATAAAAGATGTATCCTAACTGCAGAGGAGATAATACATTTGCTAGTTCAAGAATCCTCTTTGAGTATCCTTTCCTGCAAGCAGAAATAATGTATGCAAACTTTTGCACCCATAAACTTTAAAATTCAATAAGCAGGCTCAAAGATTTTGACTTAACGTATAAGGTCAATAGATAAATTCAAATTAAGTTTGAAAATATTGTTCAACTCATTGAAAATTCTTTAACGACTTATTTATTATAACAAAAGTTAGTTTTACCATAGTTTGGTGTCATGCTTGCGTAATCCAGCTGCTTTTTGCACACATGCAGCTAGATATTGACCATCCATCAATTGGGGATCCGCAGCAAGAGAAACGTTTAGAGGCATCCAGTACTGGCGAATTCTGAGCGAAAATCACAACAAGCATACAGAAAATTTAATCACCCTTAAATTTTCTGGGTTGGGCCAGTGATAAGTGATGAATGTTGCGCCTTTCTTAAGCATATCTTCCATATATAAATTGTGGTAAAAAGTTAAGAGAATAGCTAAAAAAGAAAACAAAGTAAAGATGGAAAAGAAAATCGCATGGTTTAATAATGTGAAACGTTAGAGAACTTGAAAGGCTTCAATACGTTACGGTCGCATGCACAACGAAGTTTCTTGTGCTGCAATAAAGAAAATGGTGATAGATTCAAAAAATTAGTAAAAGTACCTTTGTTGTGACCAAGAACGAAAACGTTTTTGCATATGCTTTGCTCTTCTCTTCAGTGTATTTTCATTCTGGATAGCGTTTAAGATTATCCGTTCACGCGGTCTCAGCAGTACCATGGTTGAAAGTGCACGGATTTCAATGAATTAAGTCTTCTGATTCCTATGCTGAATATCCATTTTTACATTCAGGGAGTTCATAAAAGGTACTGTAGGGGAGGGTGTTCCACACTTCAATAGCAGCAAAAAAGTATACTAGTTATTTAAGTACTACTATGGTTGCGGTACTAGCGTCTTTGGTACTTGTTCTCTACATCAGAAAAGTATCTTTAGGCAACGGCAAGCCAGGAAAAATATTTTCAAAAGGAATAAGTAAAAAGCGAAATTCTTCAAACTTAAAAATGAGTTGACCAAAAGCTAAGTTACGGATAATAGAGCATGGAAAAATAATTTTATTCTGTCAAAAGAAGTGCTTGCTGTTTGAAATATTTTTTATCCACTTCAAAAAAAAATTCAGTTTTTGCCGGTTCGTTGCCGGTTCGCTCCGGTAAACAAACCAAATGTAGAATGTTTAAGTGATTGGCAGGGCTTTTCCCCAATTGAAGTAGGCAAGTGTTAAATGATCCTGAAGCCAATAATAATAATTGCGAAAAGAAATCACATATTAAATGTTTTTTCCATTCGCTGCGTTTGTCTGCTATGGCCAACCATGTAAAGGTACGCGCAGGTCTGTGTTTTGCAACAACATTATTGCAAACTTAATTGGATGCAGCGTAAGTACGACCGCTGCGCTACTGCATGCCTCTAGTATTTTGGGCGTTAGCTTCAGAATCCAAAAAAAGAGTTTAGTCGCTGGCAATAAATACTTCGCTTTAATGGGTTTGCCTTACTTGTTTATTGCTTCTACTGAGCTCATATAGCGATTTCCAAGACCCGAAACATACTAGTTTGAAACAGTGCTGCTGCTCATTCTCATTATGTGAAACTTGCTCCATGTTTTAATGCTACAGAGATATTAGTCGTACATAATGTTAATGTTTGCATAAGTCCCTAGTTGCGAAAGCTATATGAAGTAATGTATTTCTTCCTTTGTTTTTCGACAATATAACTCGGAGATTATAAGAGTCCTGACTCCTCGGCGTGCCAATCTCATTTTTCTAAGTGGTAAAATTTTTAAAAAGCAAATGAAAGGGTACAAAAATAAGGCGATAATCGCCAAAGAATAGATGTACGAATTTTTCAAAGTACTCGGTAGTCAACTTTGAATAACTTGTGCAATACAATGAATTCAAATTAAAAATTTAGAGCATACTAATAAAGCATGTGATGAAAGCATGTCTCTGCAATCTTATGTTCCACATTGATATGCCCGTACCCGGGTATATCACACATAACATAGATGAACATGAAAGGTTTTGTAGTACTTCCGACTATGCTTTCAAAATATGAAACGTAAAAAAATATCAGAACCCAAAAAAACTATAAAACGTAAAAATGGCGAAGTGAGTAACAAAAACAAAAACTACTTCTTCAAGTACAAGAATTAAGCTAGTTTGTAATTATAAACCTTATTTGTTAAGTGACAATTCTCTTATCACGAAACATTTAACAGTTGGAAATTTTCCACTATATTCTTTTACTGTTGCATATAAATATTTTTAAGATTTGTCAATATTTCCTTTTTCCTGTTGGAAAACGTAAATGTAAAAGTACAAGCAGAAGTTGCTTGTCCTGTTCATCTACGTAAAACATTCATAGTCCACTAAAAGCAACACAAAACGAAGAATAGTGCCATATTGCTCAAAAATCTTTCATGTTTTGTAATTAAGAATTGTCGTTACTAAGGGGCACCAACCATCCTTAGTGAATGTGTGACTTTAATTTCTCCTTTCATTTCTATTTTATTTTTGTAACAGCCCATCGTTGGGGGTCAATGCAATTGCAACCATACATCCTACTTCTCTTACGACCTCTTAGTTGCAACTAAGATAAAGTCTGATTACGAGATTCACTAGCCATTACTACCTATGTAATATCTACACCTATGAGCTTCCCCTTTCTTATACATTCTTTCTAAAGCGCTTCGCATCACACTTTCAATAGACACTGCCCTGGAAAATCATATACATTCTATTCAACGTGAAGCTGTCACGTGTGTTTTTAACTTTTTTCTGTATTCTTAAGAGTACATTTTTCTGTTTACCTTCTCGTGAATGAGCATATTCAATACACGCTTAATGATTCAACTGTACTTTAGCACATTAATAGTGGCATATCGTCAAAGTTTTCCATGAATACGAATATTAAATGTTTGATTGTTCACGCCATATGTTTGCGAATCCATTAAAACAAGAAAAGAAGAAGTAGTAATGGATAAAATAAGATTCATCCTTATATCAGGAAAGCCTCCACTTCCCCATTAGACCAAGGTTGCATAACTAGGTTTGTAGTAATCCAGAGGAAAAAAAGCAACAAATCAATACTATTTTTTTCAAGCGCACTAATGAGAATAATACAAAACTTTAACAGCTGCAGAGCGGTAAAAGGCAGTCGTAATAGTAACTGCCCAAATTATCCTTCGTTGAATGCTACAAACGTTTGCATGGCAACCATGGCTGCTTGATGATAGAAGAGGCTCTCCACTAGCAAATTTACGCACCGAAGGAGGAATCGAACCCCTGCGTCGAATGACGCCACAAGATTTGAAGTCTTGCCTACCCACCAGGACAGGTCATCGATGCGATTGTATATTTCATCCCATCTATTCCTACAGTACGTATTTTATTGGGTTCACTTGAGTGACGCGACGAGGTAGTGCAGTTAAATTGCAATAAAAATTCCTACAAACTAGATGTAACAAATCCCACAATAATTCAAGAATAGACAAACAACGTATATCAAAAGTAGATACTGTAGTACAAAATTACTATATTCATTGCTGTGCGAAACAAAAACATGTTCATTCTCATATTTTTACCGGAAACGCCCCCGCTTTAACATGAAAAACCAGTCGCTGAGTTTTACAAGCTGCACCCAGTTGTAAAAACGATCTCGGTTTATACATGCATTTCCTATTTACCTGCATAGCAAAACATAACTAAAAAATCCTTCAGTTTATTAAATGTATTTATGAAATATTGACGTTTTTTTGCTACAATTGGAAAATTTCATCATTAGCTAGAAAAACAGCTCGCAGCATCCAAATAAAGTTGAGCTTTTACGATTACTTATATCAGCATTAATTACTTATGTGTGGCCTCATTTTATGATTTTGGAAATATTAAACAAAACATATGAATTGCTTGCTCTTTTTAATTGCCGCAACCTTGCTTAAATACATCAAAGTGCCGTTCAATATCCTTTATCCCGTTTTTTTGAATCCTGTTCCCATGCCAAGATAAAGCGTAGAATTTGTACTCTTCTCCAAGTCTTAATGCAGCAATTACTCAATTTTCAGCATAATAATATCCTCTTTGTTTTAGGAATCTTTTGTAACTTCTTTATGTTTTGCATCACGCATCACAGTAACTAACTGTTTTCACAAGAAACTCAATGTATGTAGAGTAGGACAAGGAGACCATGCATTTCGAAAATTAAGTAAATTCCTCGACAATTGTAGATGCGCTTCAAAGATTGTCTGATGCAATTTATACTATGATTTTAACCTTTTCTATCTATATATGCTAGATAAAAGAGTAAGACATAAAATCTATGCTGGCTTTATACATCTGTAAGGAATGCTTTACTTCAACTGAGTACCAGGAAGTTACAGAAGATTCAATTGCGCTATAACATCGCCATTCATGTGTTATTGTTGCCTCAAGAGAGAAATAGGCCCTTTTCAAAAAACCTTGGAGAAAAAATCTTTTTCAACTTTCTTAGCTACGCTTACCTACACATTACGAAGATCTAATTTTTCGGAATTAAAATTTTCTTTAGTTTTATCGCTCTGCAATTCACTTTTGATACCTTGTTAAAACTAGCAGAAATATCACATTTACACTGTGGTTCCGATGTATTACGTATTAAGAGTAAATTTGTCGTTGTTGTTATTTCAAAACTACAAGATTGCAATGAATTTGAGATAACTCACTTTCTTTGAATGTCTTAAAAAATTAAAAATTAATTAAAAAAGAAAAAAAGGCATCAAAATAAAAAATCTTAATTTTTGAGAATGAATTACTGTAGTGCTTATGTAAGAAATTTTTTCTTGGCTTTTGTAGCGCTTAGTTTCCATGACAACTTGTTCTAATCAGTGATATCGTCTATTTGTGTATTCCTTGCAATGGTATAAATTAAAAGAGCCATAATCAACTTACTCCACCAAGTGTGATTCATACAATTGCCGTTTCTACTTTCATCTCACACATACCCATTTTTGTCACAGAATAAAACTCAATTTAAAAAATTACAGGCTAGTTTTACATGTATTAGCACACTATTTTTTCATTTAAGTGCCATTGTATTTGTTTGTTTTTTTCTTTGCTGAGCTTTAAAGATCGACAAAAATCATGTTAAGCCATGAAAAAGTTAATTTTTTCCAACTTTTAAAGATTTACACTGTGACATTTTTGGTAGGGACACATGTTGTTACATCAATCGGGTCGAAAAATTTGTATCAACACGTTGATATAATATCTACAGCAATTTGGTAAAAAAGGCTACTGTAGCAACGTGTCACATATATAGTTAAACTTCCGCAGATTCAATAGGATAATCGAATAAATTATGCTTAATGTAGCCACAGTATATCAATCGAATACACAGGGAATTAAAGCGTATTAAAGCTAAAGTTTTTCTCACAATATAAAGTTACTACAACCATTAAGATAGCAACAACCAGTCTGATTACAACACGTGTATTGCGTTTTTCGAAAATATGAAAAGATTCTCTTTTCTTTTTTTAGTGGGTTCGTTTAACAAATGGTAGCAACATGGATGAGCGTTGTGCTACACTTTCCTTAATAAAGTGGCAAAGCTAAGCTGTAAAGTTACATAGTCGTACAAAACTCCAGTTCATCGACTGATTGATTAAGTACATGCTAAGTTTTTAATAATTCAGGTTCAGAGTAGCAAAGTAAGTAGAAACAAAATGCGATGATGTAGTATTTAATCATTTTATACTAATTGTAAGAAAGCTTTTTTCCATTATCGTACGAACACGTTAATCCGTTGGTAATTTTTAGACGAATATTTTCTTTCCGTCACCAAAAACAGTTCTACCGCGCATTAAAGTAAATTCTTTAATTTTCAGTGATGAAGCAAACCGGTAAACGCGATAAGCTTCGCTATCAAAACACACCGGAAATCCAACTAGGAACATTGTGATAAGTTATACTGTGATTTAAGAATTTCGTTCGAATAAAATCAAACATTGAAAGAATAAACTTGTAGTGAATCCTCTCATTTTCATAATTATATTTTTTGTTCAGTGGAAGCAAGATCTATTTAATAGGCTAGATCTTTCCTAAAAATTCGCTAACAATGAACAGAACAAATTCGTGTTCGCAGCCTTGTGCGCGCTGATCGTAATTAGTAATCACCAGGAAACTTGGATTTTTCAGCCATGATAACTCTGTCCGTTGAAACTTACTTTTATTTTGAATTTTTTTAATGAACTAGAGAGACAAGGCTTGTATTTTATCTCAGTACGCAAAGATTTGAGCATTTACATTTTCTTCTTTTTCATGCGGTAACCTTTCACTTGTCTAATATGCACAGAAACAGAATGCCCTCGTTAAAAAAATATCTCAATTGCACTAGGCTGATGTAAAAGTAGTAAACGCTGCCTCTCTTTTTTACACCGACGAAAACTAAAATAAAGAGGGAAACTGACTGAAAATCCATTACATTCGCAGCATGGTAAAGAAGAAAAGCAAAAGGAAAGATAAACGAAGATATTCCAAAAATATTCTGATTTATCGTAATTAATTAAGTCTTCATGCAATGGCTTGTGTTAGCACTAAACAAGTGCGTGAATAATTAAACTTTGACCGTTTAATTGAGATGTTTATTAGTAATCGTGCGCGCTTGACCTTCCTCTTGTACTTGTTGAATTGACTTCACCCAGTTACAATAGCTATGTAGGAAATCACTTTGTTGATTATTTGACCCGGAGCGTAAAAAATAGTCACATCAATTCTGGAAGAATTACATAGTGCAATAACATCGATCATTCGTCATTCCTAACAACACAAAATAGTATAACACATAAATTCATGGATCTTTCAGTGGTGAAAAAATTGGAGAAGTACTGAATGATGAATATGAATGGAATATCAATATCAGACCCACAGTCAACATATTCTTGTTTCCAGTTCATAATATTTTCATCTGTCATATTTTTCACGGAACATGCACCTTTCAGTCTCAAATCAATTATATTTCGCTTACGGTGGTGCACCGTGCAATTTTGTTGCAACTTTTATTGTAGTTGCCATTATCAATACAATTATACAACTATTATTAATATCTTTAATTAGTTTTTTCAACGGATTACCAACAATTCAATATTTATACATTTTTTTTAAAGAATCAACTTCCTAGGTTTTGTAGCTATACCTTTATTTTACTCCCAAAGGATAAATTTGTTCCTGCATTTGTGCTCTAGCTTAAATAAATTATCCATATGTAATTTATGTTTTGTCTTGTTGAAAAATAAATGTCCAGCCTCTCTAATGTAACAAATATTATTGATGAGGTTTGAAGTTTTCCAAATTCATGAGAAACCCGCTATTCTAGCATATAGTTCAGCCTTTTTTTTTACTCAAATAGGGCAAGTGCCACTGACTTTACATGTTTAGAACTCAAACGATGTCGTTCCTCTCTTTGTTTACTTCAAATCACGAAGACACCATTACATTGGGAATGTTTTTTAACGACGTAATTTTTGCATTCATCGCAGGAATCTAACCTGTTGTGCATTAGTTTGTCTTTCCTAGTTTTGAAGTTCATCCTTTGATTCACTCGAAAATTTCAGGGGCAATTTTCTCTCGATTTCTGACAAATCTGGAGTGTGTTGCAAAGCTGTTTAAAGTATACCGCTTTTAATTATAATTTTCCGACGTATTTTGGCACACGAAGTTGAAGGTGGAAATAATTCTTATAAATTATTGAATATTCTCGCACAGTAGTGTCTATTTTTTTCTTCTACCACCCTGTACGCGATTGAAATTTGTAATGCCTTTTTTCTGCATTGCTGACAGCGGTAAACATTTCAGTAGATTCCGGTAGACCTAATTGATTGAATGTGTTTTCTTCGTTTAAACAATCTACCGATGGATCCCTTACCCAACGGTGCCTTGAATCTTTTTTTGTCAATAAAAATTTGCTTAGCGAGCACTTCACTTTTTTTGTATGTTGACAACGTTTCATGGACAACCTACTTTCTTGCAGTTTTGTGGCATGTAGGTTGAAAAGTCATCGCTACTCATTTTTAGTTATTCGGGGGGTAAGATGTTTTTTTGGAATCGCAACTATTGTAGAAACATCGCGTTGTATTTGCATTACAGATTCTTACTAACGCTGAGTGGATGTAACAAATAACCGTCGACTTATTCTTGCTAATCTTCCAAAGAACATGAGGCAGCCGGTTTCTACACTTTGGTGTCCATTAGATGACGTGCGCAAATTTAGTCTGGCCTGCAGTGTTTCTCCTTGTTCAGAACGTCTACGTCATGTAGACGAAAGTGATTGCTTTGCGGTATCATCGGCGCCGCATACCGTACCTATGCCAGAAGGAAACAAGCTTATCCAAAACTCTAAGAAGTCAGTGGAAATGGCAATTTCTCGCCATACTGCTGCTAAATGGATGCTGAAATCCCTATTGAATGAAACTTCTTTATGTTACTGTTTTCCTGAATTACCCCAACGTACTTATTCTTTTTCTACCGAACGGAATTCATTATTCCCTGCGATAGAATCACATAAGAGTAGCACAAGACCGATCGCTGATATGGCGCGTGCTAGTATTTCTTCGTCTCCTTCGTTGTTATCAACTCAAATTTCTCCTTTTTGCTCTCTAGTAACGGAACACGTTTCTTCCAAAGCCGCTCTAGAAAATAGCTTTTCTTCTCATTTTTCTAATCATAGAATAACATCAAATCAATCATGCTTTACAGAAGAAGTTAACTCTTCTTCACTTTCCAATCAGCAGATGGAAACACAGCTGACCAACCCAATTGCTAATATTGATCTGCCTGATACTTCTTGCTTTAGCTCTATGGTTACCCCTTTGCTGTCAAAAAATCCCGTTTCTAGAATATGTGAAGAAAATGGTTATGGCAATTCCATTTCATTATTTCGAACAAAAGGTAAACCTGTACGTTTTTATTTCCGTTTAGAGGCTCCATTTTAAAGTTTATTTAGTGTCAATACATTTCAAGTACTAGATATAAGAATACCAAGGATTACTATATTTTTCTATTGGCAATGATATGGTAAAGAATTGAATATTTTGTTCGCTGTGACTCTTTTCCTTTTATATTTATGTTTTATTCAGAAAATAACGCAATTTCCAACACATTGGACATGACCTCTAGAGGCAACAGACCTGTAAATACGGAAGGGTTGAATTACCCTCGAGCTGCTGCAGTAGTAGGGTTTAGGTCGAATATGAATTCAGAACTAAATGCTTCCGAGTCATTTCTTTGCAAATCTGGTTTGTGTTCAGAAAGCATGAAGCAATGCTCGCCCGTAGATACAATTTCTCTAATGCTGAAAACTCCTGAAAATAAATTTGGTCAGGTGCAACGAGATTCCTGTTCTGGGCTGGTACCTACTTTTGACAAGCTAAAGTATAATCAAAAGGCAGTTAGAGAGGCTGCCTCCAGTACCTTTGATGAAAATGTCTTTGTTCCTCCCTTGTTTGGAGGTGACTTGTTGCCGCTTATGCGCCAGAATCATGAACCACAAGTATCGGCCCTGGTAAGTACTTCAATTCTACTTTCACCGAATGCAGCCCATAATTTAATGTCAACGGAAGACAATAGCTATATTCCCTTTTTAAATACGTCATCCCCCGCTAATTTGATTAAGAGCAACTGTGCTACTGTTGATGATTCCTCATATCTGACTACCATTTCATCTTTCCCATCCGACTTTCTGCTTAGCCGTAATACTCAAATATGTAATTCTTCTTCTTTGGAAGCTTGTTCGCCGAAATGTTCTATTTCAAATGCACATAACGAAGGGATGCTTGGTATCTCTTTCCCCTATTATACCGATAGAGTTGGTGCATATTATTCTAAAACTTTTTCGTTTTATTTAATTGAAGATAAGGTTTGGCAGAAAGTAAAGATTGACGGAATGCGCCGTCGTCAATTTTTGGAGTTATATCGAAATATGAGCGGTAAGAGCTTCGGTACCATTTTGAGGATAGCAATGGATCAATCAGTTTCCAACTCCGCTGTATTTTCTTTTGATGAATCCTGTGTTGCTCATGCATCTCCTGAAAAAAATCCCTGTAACCTGCTTAGATCACGGCATATCGTGGTACAGCACCAACCTGCTTTTATTGAAAAAGCTTTCTCTGATTCAGATGTGGTCGTTTATTTGGATCCTGCCGGCACGAAAAACTATAAAAAAATGGCTTGGCCATCGCACACTGATCTCTTACCTTGTTCACAGACTCAAGGTAAACAGACAAATAATAGAGGTAAATCTTCTCATTCAGAGTGTTCGTTGGTAATGCCTTCTACCAATGATACAAAAACATTGCCAATTTCTTTGGAAGATGACTTTTCCGCTCCATTCCCAGACCATGTTGAAGTTAAGCAAAATATCCGTGTATCTTTGACTTGGCCTTTACTTCAATGGCTGAAGGTTCCTTGCATTGCTGGTTCCTGTGTTACTCTTTGTACAATTTTGCTTGAAGTAGTCTTTGTGTTGGGCTACCGTTTAAATTCAGGTTTTGACGTCGACCTCAAATAGGTGTAAAATTTTATTCTCTTTGTAATTTTCATGTTCTTTTGTATGTTCTGTCCATCATATTGTCAAAATATTTAATTTTAAGAAGGCTTTTTTTTCACTTTTTATTGGAAAGAATGATAAAACTGCTAGTACATTACCTTTTGTTACTATTGCGATACCTCTTACTATTGCGATACCTCTTACTATTGCGATACCTCTTACTATTGCGATACCTCTTACTATTGCTATACCTCTTACTATTGCCTGAGCGAACGGAGGTGACCTTTGTATTCTAATCTCGCTACTACATCATCAATGGAATTGTTTCGAGGATTTATATGGACAAGATTATATCAAAAATGTTTTGAAAGTGTTTGCGTTCATGTCTGATCGATGGTCGACGTGGATGCAATTAAGGACATAATTGCTTCAAAGATTTTTATTGGTACAAAATAGCCCATACTTTTTTGCACGTTTTTAATTATACTAAAATGCTTTGTCATTTCATGCATTACCATTTTGTCTCATTCTCCGAAAATACATTGCATCCCCCCTTCTCCCATCCTTTTTAGGTAGTGTGGAGGTGGAAACCCTCCAGTACAATATATGCGTAATTGAAGTAAACGTAACGCATACTGAACGATAAGCGTGTTTCTAGCTACGAGTAGACATGATTCATGACTCTTTTGCTTCAGTGAAGAGTAATCTGTTCCTCCAATGAAAACATTCGAATATTGCTTGTTACCTTAGAACCCGCAATTTCATCGAATCTAGTCTCGTTTCAAAAGTAATAAGTTCTTATAGAATGCTTTTAAAATTTACCTATTCAGCGACAGCAATAAATAACTATTCAACTTCTTGTTTAGACTTTTTTTCTACATGGAGTATAAATCCAAAATAGCTTGCTTCGGGAAAGGATCAGTAAGCCTTCCGAATCTTAGTTGACGCATTCGTATTGCAAAGGCTTTTTGTTGACGAATAAGCTCTTTAGAAGCACTTTCACCATTGTAAAAGTCACTATAGGACCGATAGCCTTTCATTACGAGAGCGGTAGGATGAATGCCTCGAATAACCAAAGGTGAACTTCGAGTATCATAGACATTAGCCAAAATAGGCGAAATGTGGCATACTTTCTGCTCGGAGGAAGATGGTGAAATCAATGATACATTCGTGCACGGGGAACAATGCGAATAAACTGGATTTTTCAGTTTATCACTTCTTTGTGAAACTATTTCTTTGTGGAATGCAGAAAAATCTGCCACGTTCGTAAAACTCCTTGAAGAAATGTTAGGTTTAGAATGTGCAGGATTTAAAGCACAGTGTGAGGATAAAGTGTTAGAGAGAGGGCGCTGCTGCGGTTCAGTTGAGTACACACGAACTGTATCGCTTCTATTGGGTAAGCAGCCATATCCTTTTTCCAATTTTTCAGTATCTAAAAATTTTTCATGTGATGAAGAATCAGTCCTATCGGTGCCTGCAGTATCAGCTGGTTTGGAGAATCTACCACGTTTACGTGACAAAAATTCATTCACTGCGGCTTCCGCTAGCACAGGACAGCTATTTCCCCGTGAGGCTGCAGATATTTTGGCATACTTCGTAGCACAATTTGATCTGAAGTCTTTATTAATGAATAGCTCTCTGTTAGAAATATCGTTAGCATAAAAAGCACGACTTCGCTTCTTTTCTGGGTACCTGCTGCATTGTACTACCATCTTCATATTGGCTGAAATTTCTAAACAGTATAGTCACAGAGTCATGATAAATATGTATTCATTGACTAAAAATAGAAGTGCCTGCTACTTAATTTATTCACACTACATTCTACCGTATTTACATGCACAACTACCAATGAAAAAATGTTTTTTTCTCTCTTTTGCTTTATTGTAATACAGTGCACCAAGTTTATTAAATTTGAAGATTATGCACTACATGCTAATGTTTGGGATGAAGAGAACAATCGTTGCCCTTAGGGAACCCTCTGACGTAAACATTATTCCAAACCTGCTATGTTGTCATCGATTAACCCTGCAACTTTCATGTTTTTGAAGTATTAAATCCAATTTTTTACAAGTCGGTTACACGATCAGTCGCTCTTTTCACTCGCTTAAAATTTTAATTTTTTGTATTGCTATGGGGAGGATTCTTTCAACATGAATCGAGTGTAATACTTCCGTCTTACATAAAACGTTTTATTCCTGAAAGCAAAAATTGTAGCAAGTTAAAATTTCATTCAAATAATTTGGGTGCATTTGCGAACTGAAGATATTTTATCTAGTTTTGGAATTATCTTTTAAAGTATTCATTCAAAATCTATGTTACCACAATGCATATAACCACGTTATAAAATTAAAAACCATACGATAAATTTTCAGCATAATTGCCATTCTTGTTGCTCTCGTATTTACTTGCACTAGATACTAATTACCATCAGTAGCGACCCTGCCTTCGTTCTTTCCTTATCCTTTCTATTTATGAGTTCGTTTCTTTTTTATTTTTGCTACATCTATCAGTTGCAGAAGTTGAGTTAGCCTGGCAATGAACCTAAATAAGAAGCTTCAAATGGTTAAAAATACGCTTTCTTAACCAACCTGCTTTACATCTGATTACTTCAAATATGTTTTCTTGATAAATTAGCAATCCATTACGCGTTTTTTCCTGCGAGTAAAAGCGAATTTTCATCGGAATACATAAATTTGTAGACATAACGTATCAATAGCTACTCACACATCATCACTTTATGTAAGAACTGAAGGATTATAGTTTATTAACTAAACCAGTATGTGAAATGGATGCCGGTAGGGACTGTAATTAAACCAAATTTCCCTCAATAGTATTCAAAATGCAAATAAAAGTGCATTCTAGCAACTCCAATATATCTAGTCCCAATAGGTGTACGATCCTTAGCCCATTACTCGAGAAGAGTGTAGACAACATAAATCGCATGTATATCTTTCAAGAGATTTCTCTACTTACTCTAAGATTTACGTTATGCATTCGAAAAAATCAAAGTACGATGAGAACCTTATTACTCGAAAATTGTCCCGTAGTAGTTTACTCTTTGCTATTTAGCACTGAACCTCTCTGCTTTACAGCTTAGGAATTCAGATGCATTTAAAAAATCCGGTAAACGCACTATATTATTTTAAAAGCAGCTTTTGAAGCAAAAAGTAAAATAATAAATAGTGCACGCAAAATACAGAAGTATCAGCAATATACCTGAATACTACGTGTCAAAAATACACTTAAAAATTAGACGGTGAAATAAAAAATCACAAAATGTATTCATTCTGTGCCATTCTCTTCATATTCTTAACGAGATGCAGAAAAGGTTAAAGCGTGGGAGATGCTCTACACACAAGACAAAGACACGTTAATCAAAATTTTAAAAACACCCCGCTAACACGGATTAGGGCTCTGGGTGAAAAAGAAGTAAATTTCATTCGTAGTAGTTTGTCATATTGTGCGTAAAAATCTGACTATTTTATAATTGAGTGTGCATGATTTTAGGGCAGATTGGCTAAGTGCTCTGATTATTTCTTATTTTATGTAACTGCGCAAACTCATTTTGGCTTGCACACTTCCGCAATTTGCTTTAGACTACGGCAATAGTTCGGCGAGAATAACTTGAGGTACAGCAGAAACAAGCATGGAACATTGAGTGTATATGAACTCTGAAATATGTTTTGTAAAAGACTGCGTTCAAAGATAAAAAATATAATATTCTGAGTCAATTTTACGTAGAAATATAACCGAATTTAAAAACCTATTTAATATTTAATCAAAAAGCATTTTCAAAGTTGTCGAAAAAATATCCGGTCTGACCTTTTCCGGATGATATGCATTTGCTTGTAGCTAAGTTATATAATTGTAATCATAATATTCAAATATCTCAAAGTTTTTGAGTAATATTAAGTTGAAAAGTAGAAATGGCCCTTTAATGCCTTATAAATTGTTTAATTATGGCAAAATGTCGCAGTTGTGGTAAAAATATTTTTTGCCATTAGCTTTTTTTGAATAATTTAAAGAAGTTTCAAAGAAATAATAGAGAAAACTATTTAAATCACTTCTTAAGTCCAAGCAAAAAATATACTAAAAAATACCTTTTATTATTCTTTCAAAGAAATAAAAAGGGTTACTCTCTGGGGTTTGCATAAAGTGGCCCAAATGCATGGGGCCGTGTTCGTCACTTTATCATCTGCAACCAAGCTCTAGCTGCAGCTTGACAAGCCATATAAAAGACAGATTTAAACAATTCTACTTGTAATTAGTAGCATAATTTCCATTTTGACAAGATGCTTATTCAAGCCTTTTCTTGACAAAACAATCCAATAAAATCTTATTTACTAAATTCATAAATCAATACAGCGCTATATTTAAAAAATTCGGATTTGTTGCATTATTATGAATTAACATAAATATGACTACAAATAAAGATTCTTTACGCCGGGCGAAGAAGCACTACAGGAGCCATTCATTCAGAGGCATAAAGATAGAAGTACCAAAAATTACACTGTATGCTTTAAATTTTAGGGCCCTACGAAAAGTACAACATCACATGCTTGGTATCGAATAAGCGGTTAGAACTAGTTTAATTTTAATATTCAAATGAATTCCCATGACTGTCGATTACATCTTCGCAAAGGAATTTTAAACGGAGTAAATGCATAAAAGCTCTAGCCTATTAATTTAGTTTATCCCTATGAATAAAACTTTTACTCTACAAAAGCAACGGAGTTTTTAGTATACAGCTTTGAAATAATTTCGATGCTTCGTATGCCAATTTACATCTTACTACGGAAAATATAAAAAAGAACATATAGCCACACAAGAATTATATTCATAGACGTAACATTATGAGCAATCTTTATTTTTCATGTTCAATGAATAAAATTTTTCATGCTAACTTTAGTGTTAGTGTATATTATTGATGTTGAGGTATACAGTAGTTATTATAAAATGGAACATCCCCTTATCATACCTCATCATAGAGGGCTTTTTTTTTATGCTGTTTTTAACATGAAACTACAGAAATATCATTTCTAAGCGATGATGAAAGCATTTGTGACGCTTAAATAAATTCAGTGAAAAAAAGAGCGCTTAATTTATGGTAATGATTGAGCAACTAATGAAGAATTAAAACATATTACAATGGGTTTCAAGCAACTAGGTAGAATTTCATGACGGCCGCATAATTTTGTAATTACAACTGCACGCTTTAACCGCGTCTTCCTCACTTTGTTCACTTTAAAATTAGAAGATGTGATTAATATGAACAAATATTCATTCTTCATTCCAAAAGAGTAGCTGGAAAAATCGCAACTCTGAGCTCCACATATTCCTTCACACACACTTCTACTGAATAAAGGCAAAGCCAGCAACGCAAAAGATACGCAGGACAGCTAAAACACAAGGATGATGATCTCTTTATTATTGTAAAATAAAAATTTACCAGCTATACAAATCATATGGCTGTACAGAACAATTAAATTCTAATCGTAAGAAATACAAATATCTAAGAGCCCTGAAAAATGCTGGGTAAGTGCTGTAAAATTAAAACAAAAGCTTCTCATGATTATATGCGTTGAAAATTCGCACTTGAATCTCTGAATAAAAAATTCTTTGATGTATTGCTAAGATTCTGATACGTAAACACCATTTCAAATACAAAAATTTATTGGAATAAGCGACGAAAAGCTTATCCTGATAAAAACAAAAACTGGAAAAATAGAGAGCATGCTCGTACTTTTGAACCTTCCGGAAGAAGACTGTAATGCTTGAAAATCCTCAAATATGAATACATTAACACCTCCAGACAAATAATAAAAATACGACTGAAAAAAATTCTGAACACGCATTCGAGAGCAGTTTAGTAACGAGGGCAGGATATCTCTTTATCTTGCACTTGCTATATTGAACACAATGAAATTCAAACAGCCAAAACTATAAAAGAATAGATTCTTCCTTTTAAAAATAATAAAGTTGTATGCTCTTCCAGCATGAGAAAAGATTTCCGTCCTTCTCAGGTATCATGAAAAATACAAAACATTTTCTTAAGATGCTACTATTCAATGGTCTGAGTGGTGTAAAAATGAAAAAACATACTGGGAAGCAAAAAACCTAAACTAATTTATATCACTTAAAAATTTCGAATGTTATGCGCATTCAATCATTATGAGAAAAGCCTGCCTTTTGTTTCCTCGCTAAAAAGCGCTTTTTCAAAGTTTGAATTTTTCTTAATCGCATAGCATCGACTTGTTCTACGGTTTCTGAGTCATCAGAATCTTTCTGACAAATTGATTGAGATGCTCCATCTTTGTCTTGAATAACAGAAGCATCATCGCCAAGAGAAGAAACAAAACTCTTAGAAAAGCATTCTTGTCCAAAAAAGTCACGAATAGACTTAGGTTTATTGGAGTAAAAAGGTGTTGTACTTGGAGAATTCGGCCGGGTAATTTTGTTATTAGAACAATCGCGAATGTCTCTCGTCTCGTGGTGATCATAGATTGATTTCGGATGTATTGAAAAGGAATTGCCCAATATATCTGACCCAGATTCTGCAGCGCTGTGCAGATTGCCAACAACGCACACATCAATAGATCGGGAATTATACGAATGTTGTAGATCATTTTCACATAAATAGGATGTTTCAGTATCGTCTTTTCCGTTAGTATTAAAGGGGGAAACGCTAATAATATTCACAAATTTTGATGATGTAGATAGAGGGGATTCGGGCGGAAAAAAGTTTTGGAAAGTGTTACTTTGTTCTTCAGTTCTTAGACAATGGGTAGTAGTTCCTGGGAAAGCACTTCGTGAAGCTTTACCACTACGAAGTAATTCTGCATGAAAATCAGTTAAATCTAATTTTTTCGTGACTTCCTTCTGTTGATCGAGGTTATCTTGAACAAGTAACTCCTGGGCAAACTTGGCTCGATCCTCTAGTTTTTTCTTGTAGCCAGGAGTAACAAATATATCCTTGTTTTTATGCGTTTCAGCATCCTGCTCAAGTTCTTTCTGGATTTGTTTCTCTTCAATAATCTCTCTTTCCAATGCGCGGCGCTTACTGGTCTGTAGTAATGCCGAAATATAGCGAGACTCACGCGGTGACTGCGGTATATGGGTTAATGAAAAGGGTGGTTCTTCTTTCATATCACGTTTTCTTGAGCGATGCTCAGGCACTCCATCCATATTGAAGGTATTTTGCCTGATTTTTTCGATGCCACAAATCGGTTTCTCAGTAGAAAGATGCAAATCGGCAGTATATCCCAAGTATAAAGGAGGTGAAGCTTCCTGTTGCGAAAGAACACCGCTCCATTGAGGCATGCAGTTTTCGACCGGTAATTCGGTAGAGTGTTGTTTCACTGAGGGAAGGCCATCATCAAAATTTAAAAGTGAAAGGTCATCGGGGATCTTTGCCTGCTTAGTGGAAGTAAAAGATGATAATCTGAGAGAGGTGGGACCGTTAGTAAGCGGCTCATCACATGTCTCAGAGAACAACTGCTGCACAGATTTTCCCACAGGTTTGGTAGATGGGGAACTGGAGATTGCAGCACCAGGAATATGCGCTGGAATGAGGATCTGGCTCTGCAGCTGCTCTTTTGAACAACTCTCAACGCTACGCTTTAATGAAAAACTTACTCTATGTTCCTCAGAAGGAGGGGAGGAGCCAACAACCTTCGGTGGCATTGAGACAGATAAAGTTCACTCTCTTCATCAAAGAACCTCCAATTTTACCACTTATAAACTTGTGATAGAATGAATAACAGAAACAAGAAGATAAAGAAATACTTAATTGTAGGAAATTCTTAGAATGCTGCATCAATTTCCTACGAAAATACAACGATTTGCCAACCAAACTTACGAACCAAACAAAACTTCTATCAATCTAAAAAATCAAAAGTATATCAATATTTCAAATCTGAGCCTTCAAAAAAAAGCAATTTTACGTCTTCTATGCAAAGCGGGAGAATTGCTTAATGTAGGACTGTTAGGGATAGCGAGGATTACCACAGCCGAGACTCTAAGCGCGGAGGATGGTGTCAAAAGTTCAGTACTACTACTAGCATCAGAATTCAGTCTCATGTTCAAAAATGTACACAGCGCGTTGAAAGTAGTGCGTTGAATATTGGAATAACAAGATGGCATGCCAGCAGCCTCAACCCTACCATTGAATATTTATGAACACCACCTTTTCATTTCTTGTCCTATTGCAAAGCCGCAAAGAGATTGAAGTAATTACCTTGTTGCCTATATCTTAATACCCATGTTCGAGGGGTCTGCAGTGCAAAACTAACTAACGTATTGCAGAAGCAGATCAGCTGCGTTCACTTTTTTGCAATAACATTGTACGATATGCTTGTTTCATTCACAAGGACCACGTCAGTCTTTACATTCCCATTTTCAAATAAGAAACAAACTGATTTCGAAATGATTCAAGAAAATTACCTTTGTTCGCAACTTACACAATTTGCTACCTTGGGACTTTGCTGTATGTTATCGAAGAAAACAAATGGTACAATCAAATGGAATAGCCCATAACCTAAGCATTATAGCAAAAAAGAATGAGAATGAAATAGCGCGTAGCCATTACACATTTATGTTTCAAAGCACCGGGTGGTAACTACGTGGCTGTTTAATTTTTGTTCTCATTAAACGAACAGAATACTTATGCTTACTTATTGGCCTTATTGGATTGACTGCGAGCTCCGCATAAATGCCTTTTCTTTTTATTTTGATGGGGCATAAGAATTAATTTGGCAAAATCGAAGAGGGGATAAGAATGCAAGTGCATGCGTTTATTGTTGTTTTTTTGAAATTCTTTGTTTTTCTCCAGACAGAAGTGTTCATGCAAACATAGGTTATTGCTTGCTTTCCGCGGGACTACCTCATAAGGCCATTCGATGCGTCTCAAATAAAAAACAAATTCTCTTTCCAATTCTTCTTCTATTGGTATGTTTTTGCTGTTATGACACTTGTTACAACGTATTTTGCTTTATTAAAGCGGTACTTTTAGATTTTACTAGACTTCGAAAGGATAAATAAAGCGTAAAAGCATTTTGCATTTGAAGGAAAATAGAGTTCGTCGAGGTCTGGTTCGAGTGCTTGTATTAGTGAACAATTTGTTTTAAGGGGAAAAAGATTTGAACCCTGTCTTTTTTGGAATGTTACTCTCATGTTTCTGCATGAATATGCTTTTTCTGTTGCCGTTAGTGCGACTTTCTTGGAAGCATGATAGTCGTATCCCTTGCAGTGATATTTTTATTTTAAGCAAGCTCATTTTTGTTTTCACTACTCAATGTTTGATTTGGGTGAAAATCATGAATTAATGCATGCGTTATTCATTTTCTCTATTCAAAATGCAATTCAGATAACTAGCATTCCCCTTGGTGCGTCCTTTGCTATCTCTACCTCTGCATGTACCACTTTTAGAAGAACTTACAAAAATATGCTTAATCCAATTACCTCTAGAAGCAAGAATTGCCAAACTAATATTGGAAAAATGATCCCTACTTCTACTAATGGCTATTGTAAGGCAATTTCCAATCAATGTATAATCACTTCTTTGATATCTAAACACCGACTGTATCCTAATGTACACCTTTCCATATTTACAAAATTTTCTTTAAATACTCTACGGCTGGTTCCCATTTTATATTCTGTTTTTTTTATGCATGATCTTTTCTTTTCTTTCAATTTGTAGAAATAGACATTTTTTTATCGGCCTCAAAGACTTTTATAAAAGAATATCTTACGTCTTTACAGTTGTACCTTCTGAAGATGGACTTGAGAAAACAGAATCTCCAAGCTCCCTGGATCTATCTAATATTTCAAAAGTAAATGTATATTGGTTCTTCACGCTCAGTCCTATTAAGTAGAGGCAAATATTTTCATTGTGTATAAAAACATATAGTATCTTTTGAGTTTTTCTCTGCTCTTTTTTGAAATCTTTTTTTTGTTGCACTCCATGATTTACTGTTGTCTTTACTTTTACACCTTTGGAGAGCCCAAGAGACGCTCATCATGTTTCTAAGTTGAATTGCAAAGGCTACTCAGACTAATGTTTCTAAGAGTTTAAGCTATTGAGAAAAATCATTTCCTTTTTTTCTTGGGATTCTTACTGCTACGTTTGTATATCCTCGGTGTGTTCCTTTGAATTTACTACTCTCATTCTGTGTCTTGTTTGCCTGTTATACTGTTTTTTTTGTTTTCGCCCTCTAAGCCCGAATGAGGTACAGAATTGTTTCTGTTGATGTCAATCCTCTTTGATGGCCGAAAATAAAATCACAGTATTACGCTTTGAATGCTTTCCAAAAAATGTTTTTTTATTAAACTAAAGAGCGTTTGAACTTTTGGTAGTATTTACAAGACGTTGATCAATTTCTACAGAGTATTGTAGACTTGACAAAACTTAAGGAATCAAATCTGAATAAATGACATAAAATCAACGAAATTAATTATGAAACAGTTTATGAAAATCTTTATACCTTGTTATTCTTTAGTGACAGTGTATATACCCTATGAAAAACTGGATAAAATAATTCCGTTGAGTGTACTCATTACTTTGCTTCTGCCCATTCTCTTTCTTCTTTTGCTTACTCAAGTAGAATTACATTCCCTGCTATGGACTAAATATTTTCTCTATGTCTTCTTTGCACTATAGCTGAAAAATAATATTCTTTCTGGAGAATTTGGGGAAGAATTAGCATCCCTCTATAAGCAAATTGAAGTATACTGCGTAGTTTATCTCTTTACGTGCAGGGCTATATGTTTAAATCATGATACATTTAGTTACATTTGAAAAACTGTGCCCCCTCTTGGTTTTTGTAAAATTTAGGCAAAAAGAACACAGGAAAGAGTGACACTGGGTAAAGGGGTCCAAAAAAGGTGTAATCGTATGCAATTTTTTTCCACTTTGAGTCCTCTTCCTCTACTTGCTGAAAAAAGAACCCACTTTTGCTTGGCAGCCCTCTTTTTGCTTGTTTCTTTCCATTTTGGAGATACTTTTTCTTCTCATTTTCTTTGCACACATATCTCGGTGCTAATGCATATTCTTTCCATTTCAATGAATTAGTGTATGCGTTTGGTGTATTTGCCACATGACTACGTTATTCTTGTGTCTCCATTGTGAATAAAATTCAAGGCGGAATTTGATACATGCTGGAATTCTTCCGATGCTTCTTCTTCTACCTCGAGATTGCCTCCTTTGAATTTTAGTTCTATCGATTCTATAATTACGAGCAAAGATCCTTATATTGAGAATTTCACAAACTCCGTGTTCAGCCTTCATCCCAGAAGTGGAGATGTAAATCCGTTGCTTTCTAAAGGTAGAAAACTTTGTTTCCTTTTACACAAAAAAGTGTAAACATGTGTTTTCTTTTATGAAATTTTATTTACTAGTTCTATGATTTTTTTTCCCTATTCCTTTCTATTTGCAGACATTATGAAAGAAAGAAAGCGCTTTGAAGATGATGCTACTTCCGCACCTTTTTCTTTGGAAGAGGAATTCATTCATTCTGATTTCAATAAAACATCATCAGAGGATTCACTCAAAGCGATGGTCACACGCTACTACGAAGTAAACCATAAATAGGCTTGAAAGTTTCCTCTTTTATGTGCACTTCTTCTTTCCATTTTTTTACAAATGCCTCAAGTTTTAATTTTTAAATATATTTTGTTTTTTTTAGTAAATTAAAACATGTTTTTACGTTTTTAATTCAATTCACATTTTTTATGGATAATTTTTAAAGTTTATTTATATTCTACTCATAGTTGACTTTCTCGCGTTTGAGTATTTTTTGTGAACACGACTTTTCTCTCAAATTTTCTCTTCTATTCGTGGTATTGTTCAGCAACGAGGATTTAAAAAGTCACCACCCCATACCGCTTTACTTCTAACGAATGAAACGTATGGCAGAGTGTAACTTTTTAAAATCTGAAATCTTTGTTGGTTATTAATTTTCAAAAACTAAGAGATAAGTGCCTTTTTGTTTGCTTTGATTGACAGTTAATCTTTATTTGTGATGTTTCTATTTTTTTTACATATTCTATAGATTTTTCTTGGTTTGTAATCAACATATTGTATGCCTTCTCTACTACGTTAAGTTTGTATTTATTATTTTTTATGTGACAGATATTTTTGGAGTGAAAGCATTGATAGTATACAGCTCTTAATACCTATGGCATGTGGTAAATTTTTCTAATTTATGAGAATATTTTTGAAGTTGAATTGGATAGAAACTTGTTTAGTTAAATTTGTTTATGTATTCGTTTTTATCCCTATAGAGCCTACAATTACCTCTTTGCTATTTAACTTTTATTTTAAGTATTCATACACGCACATTTCTATCAAGCTTTTGCCGACTCTTTTAAAAGTGGGGTATTAAATTTTTTTTATTTCTTTAAATGATACAAAGACAGCTGTGCTTGTTCTTGTTCTATTTTTACTCATATTCTTTCTTTTTCAGATATAAAATTGACAAACGTTCATTTTTATTGTCAATCGCATTCTCTTTCTTTGCACCTGAAAGACAAAAAGAAAAATGCTTGGATGCTTCTCTTAAGGGGAAAAGTTAGCTATTCTCAAAATTCACAATTTTCTTTGTGTGTATGCGCTTTTAGTTGTTTTTCTTGCATGTCGTATTTCTCTTTCTTCTTTTCTGTTTTTATAATAAGTGATTTTGAATAAAATGGATTGATTATAATAAATGAACGGTTTAATCAACTTGAACGGTTTTCATATCTGCCATTGAATATAGTTTTTCTTAGAAAAAATGATATATTTCCTGTACGTACAGAGATATTACTCACGCCTTGATAAACTAAGTTGCATGTTTTTGATGGAATATTTTTTTAATGTTTGAGAGTAAAAGGAAAAGTGTGTTGCTGGAATGGTTGAGATGAAGAATGAGTGTAAAAAGAAAAATTTTTGAATTTTGGCGAAGTCTATTAGCATTAAATCTTTTTAGCTTGCCAAAGAATTTTGATTTTGTCACCATTTGTTTAGCTGCTTTATATGCTGCTAAATATATGATTTTGTTAGTTTCCTTAAAGACATTTGCTTGTCTACTTCTTAAAGGAACTATAGATTTTTAGTATACTACTCAAGAAATGTGTGTGTTTTTAATTTTTTCAGTTTAATGGTTTTGTGGAATGTGATGAGACATTTTGGACCTTTGAAGAAGGCAAAGAAGGAAAATTTTATTTGCATGCTGTCATACCCAAAAGAAAACATAATGCTTGCATTTGGTATTCTCTTTTTAAAAAATAAAGACTACACAAAGGAGAACACTTCCACAGCTCTCATATGATAGGATTGAAAGAAGAGGTGATACAGATAAAAGTAAATTATGAAGAATTCTTATAAATGCAGAAACAAATGAAAAAATAACTCTACCATACTCTCCATGAAGGAAACCCTCATTGCAATGCATATCCCGTTGATGAGGATTAGATTTTTTGTGACAGCTTCTTTCTAGTATTACAGACGTTTGTCACAGAAAAGAGAGATTTCCTTATAAAAATGATTAATTAGCACATGTAGTGCTTCGAAGTATGTATCGCATTGTATTTTCTACATGATTGCTTTCATCTCAGTTTAACTACGATTCAACTATTTTTTTTTCTTATATAATTTTATTATGGAGTAAATGCCTATGAGATCGTTTATTTTGTGTAGTTTGTACATTTCATATTTTTTTTTGGAATTGAAGTAACACTTTGTGCAAACAGTTTAAGAGTTTTTCAATAGAATGTGCCCTTTATACAACAAAAGGAATTTGTAGTCTTTTTGTATAAATTGTCCTCTTATAACAACTGGGTTTGGTTTCTCCTTTAAGAGTGTACATAGAAAGCATCCCGTTAGCCATTATTAAAATGTTGGAATTTTTCCTTTATGTTGCAAGATGTCTGTTTCACACTTGCATGGTTGACTCCTTTTAATTAAAAAAATTATTACTACTCTTTACTTGTCGCTTGATTTTTTATTTCAGGAAATTGTAAAATACTGCAAACGTGTAGGTTTTGCCTATTTATTTTCTGTTTCGGAGAGAAGACAAAAGGGTTTGTTTCTCTAAAAATTCCTACTATTGGAAAACATGGATACAGCACAGAAGAGAGGTATAGTGTCCATCCTATCTTTTCTCAAGCATTCTCGTTTCTCGCATTTTTTAAATCTCTCTTATTTCTTAAAATTCTCTTTTTTATTCGTGGTATAGTACATTTTGTTAATCCTTAAAGTTTTTTTTTAAAAGTGAATACTCAAAAGCAAAATATGCTCCGAATGTAATGTGGTTCGAGAAAAAGGAAGAAAGAAAAGTTTTTTATGAAGACGTTTATACAAGAGAGAACAAAAGTTCTCAATAAAATTTGAAAACTTTTGCCATTCAATGAAATTTTGGCAAAGAGATAGCCGAGGAAAATGAGTAAAGAGTATGTTTTGATATGGATGAGCAAGAAATAGAGAGATAACAGGTATATAGTATTCGCATTTTGATTTACAACCCACGGGATTTTTATTAGAAACAAATCCTTAAAAACAACTGACAAAAAAAATTCAGCAGAATTCTCTCTACTGTTGACTCTTAAAATTAGGAGGATAGGTAAAGCAAGGCAGAAACGCTTAATCGGTTTTCCAAGCCAAGAAAAGACCCCATCAATTAGAAATTTTAAGAATAATAACTAAAACTATAATGGCAATGAGAAGAAGATTTAAAAAAATTAAAAGAAATTTATTCAAAAAGGAGGAAATTATTAGCCCAAAAGTCCGACGACGCGTCGTAGCAGCCCCTAGATGAACATTTTCAGCCTAGAAGAAGAAAGAGAAAATATTTGGAGATAGTGAGGCTCCTCTTATATGTTTGCTTAGAGAATTTCATAGATTTAGAAAACTGCATCATGAGTATCCATTACCACATGTAAAGAACAAAAACAAAGCAAACAAAAATAGAAAATCAGATGCAGATATAAGGAAGGAGTAAACTAAAATGCCCTTATGCAAAAAATTAGATGGAATATCAAAAAGTACCAAATGGGATGTATCCAGAAGTTGATCGCGTTGCCCACGTAATGCATGGGAGACGGTGAAACTCACAGCTTGCGTATCATTCAATTGACTACATATATTTGGAAGATGGAAGATGAAAAGAGACCAATTCGTCCTCATTTAAAAAAATCAATTGTGTTATATATACATTCCAAAAGAAAAGATAAATAGGATACAAAGGCGAGTGATCACACCAAAAAACGTTGGCAAAGTAGACATTGAAAGGGATAAAATTTTCCCTTTTTTCTGCTAAAAATTTTGACATACTAAAAGTTAGGGATTTATTATTGGTTTTTTTCTACATCTTCCAAGCACTTATATTTTCAAAAAGGAAATGCTCTATATAAAAAACATTTTGCGTTAAAACCCCCATTTTTCGTGCTTCTTTGTGTATTCTCTTTTCTTTCTCTCTCTCTTGCAAATCCTATGGGTGTGGTAGAGACTTTCTAACCAGCCTTTTTGATGTTATGAAGTATCAGAGAATACATACTAAAAATTGTAGCAACAAAAGAGAGCATCACTTTAATTGGAGAAAATGCTTAAACAGCGTGGATCACAGAAATCGACAAAGAATTTTTATAAATATATATCAAATAGTTTTAAAGGCATAAAGCATAAAATAAAATTTAACAAGCAATACTACATTTTTATCTCATTATAATGGAGCTTGAGTATCTCTTCTCTTGAAGTTGCATTCTCCTCTTCTTTTTCTTAAACGTATCCTCATCTCTCTCCCCCGCCAGTAAATATTCCAAGAGAAAAAACAAATTTCTTCTCTTTAATCCTAGCGGTAAAATACCGATTAGAGGTTTCCAATCCCATCGTGGATTTCTCTAGCAAAAGCGTATTATCAACCAAAATTTGACGAACATCCTTATCGCCACGATCCATCTCCTCCTAAAACAGTATGGACATAGGCAGCAACTCTCACTTTATATATATACTTTAAAAATCCTCCATCTCCATGTTCAGGCAATATAAGAGCATTTAGAAAGCAAAAACGCTTCTATTTTTATACATGAGGAGCGAAGAAAATAGAGGTATCTATTGTTTGGAGCATTGTCTCTCTTCTTCTACTCGAATGCATTTCTGTATGTTTCAAATGCAAACTTTCTCTGTTAACATTTTTCTCGAGATTTCTGATCATGAAGTAGGTTGCTTCTATGTCGCAAATATCTCTATGTTGCACAGAGTTCATCCTATGAAATTCTATCCCAGTTCTCTTTCTAGTTTTGTAGTAACCATCCTTCTAAAAAAAACAAACCCGTAACGTTTGTCCAGAGATCTGATCTCCAAGAAGCTGTGTTTTCTTGTAGCGATCAAGCGCTGTATGAAATGCTTTCCGTGTATCTTTTACATCCTTCTTAATGGATGAAATCTATAAAAAGAAGAAAATTTCAAGAGTTAAAGACGGCATGAGATGCTCAGAATATCCTTTTGGTAAAATCTTAGTAATACTTTTCTGTCTGCGCAGAACTACTTGAGGAAACATGACTATATTCAAAAATTTACAGAAAAAAGTATAGGATAAGGAAACAATTTCTACATTTAAGAAAACTTTCTTCTTTTACAATGGACACATCTTTAGCACTTGCTAATCAACAAAAAAATCACGGCAATCCTCCAGAATACAAAATAAAAAAATACGCACAAGCAATCTAAAACATATTTAAGAATATATAGAGAAAACTACTATTATCCAAAGGTAAAAAACAGTTTTTAAAAAGAATAACACACGAATTCAAGAAAGAAAATTTTGTTTTGTCTTACTAGAAGTACACCGACCAGACCTTGAATGTTTCTCTTAACTTCCCATAGAAAAATAAAGGAATAGAGTAAAACATGGAATTAACAAATTAAGGTGAATGCCACATGCTATGTCAAAAGAAAAATGCTATACACAAGTATTGTCACTAAATGAAATACTTACACGATATAAACTTATTGCAGATGTAGGATCCACTTGAGATTGCATTTTCTTCAACTGTAGATACAGTAAAGATAGATGTAACAAACGTATTTCCATAAGAAAAAATATCAAGCTTAATGTTGAATTTGCATTTAAATCAAGGGCTACAGGAAGATCAGGCAAATTCTTGACGTCTGCGCTATAATAGTATAAGAAATAAAAATACACTAGAAGGATATGCATTCTAGAAAAATGAAGAAAATAAACATATTAGAATAGAACTGTTCTTGATTTTTGCAACCTCTTACCACTGTATCGCATTCTGCTAACAATTCTCCATTCTTTTCAATATCCATAGAAACTAAAAATAGAAGGAAAAGAAAAAATGCAGGAGTAAAGTATATAGCCAAAAACATCAAAAGAGTTAGAATACACAAGAACTAGAACTTGTTTGTTGTTTCGAATAAACTCCTAATTGCGCCATTCTCTTTGAAATTATCACTTCAAATTACTAGGCATAAGAACAACAAAAAAATGGTAAACTTTTTTTTGAAATGAAAAAAAGATGCCCCTTAAATTATAGTGAAATCAAATGTCAAAGGGCCTATGTTTTACCTATCAAATTTGAGTAATTTCTAAACTTATTAAACAATGCAAAGTGACGAAATTAAATTTCTAAAGTCTCATATTAACGCCATTAGGAGATGCTAGAAAAAAATTTAGAATACACTTTTAATTGTCAAATAAGTGAATGCCTTTTTTTCTTAAGAGATTGAAACATTCAATATTTAAATAAGAGAAAGATTAGAAGCAAATGCGAATGCAGACGACGTAAGTTTCTCCCACATTTTTTAAAAGGGTAAAGGCTCTATTCTGCTTCTTAGTGCATGAGTAACAGTGAAAGAGAAATTATAAAGAAATTTCCAACGTTTTTATCAATTTTATGACTAAATACATTCGAATTTAATACTTCATTCAAAAGGAAAAAGTAAATTTATGACTGAGGGAAAGGTAAAATATAGGAATATTGTTTTACTCTTTGCACAAAATTTCATCGTCACGAAGTTTCCACAAAGGCGAATGTAAATGCAAGTAATAAAATGGAAAGGTAGATACAAATTCTCTTCATAAAAATAGAATGGAAACAAAATTCGTAAGGCCTTTCTAGATGCTTTTACTACAAATAAAATGCTTGCTACAAGAAACTGATCTGTTCAAATTTAGCTCAATGATAAGTATGCAACCATGAAGGAACATAAATGTGCTGTCGCAATTTCACATAACAACGGATAAAAGTATCGAAAAGCCATAGTATGTTAATTTTCCTGATTACAAACTTAAGGCTAAACTAATTCCCTACTTCCAAATTTCACAGAACAAGCCGATGGTATTTACGGCTGCAACACTAGAATATATGTGAGACTCTAATTAAAATAGTACAGTTACTACCTCTCAGTTTCATTATTCCCATTATTCGAAAGTAGACATTGTAAAGTATAATTCTTCAGATTATACAACAATGACCTGACTGTAGCGGCGTTTCAGAAAGAAATTCCACTGTTTGTTACCATTTCCTCTGAAGTTTATGAATAAAAGTACCAGCAATCGCTTTATAGCATGACAAACAAAGACTATGATAAAAACGCACCCAAGCTAGAAGCGGTTGGATTCAGACTTAAAGAAAACAGGAAGGATTGCACCGCGGAAATATTGGAGCGAATGGTTGAATGGTACGCAGAGAGCGTATCTGCGGACATAGTGGAAGCCATTTATGGATCAAAGACGATCCGATATTTATAAATACAAAAAAATAATGAGCATTCGACAGTACAAATTGTCCTTCAAAAACAATGTTGATAAACGGTTGCGACGCAATTTTGGGATATTAAATTACTAATTTCAGAGAATGAACAAAGAAAGTAGCATCAATCCTGCGAGACTGATTTCATTGGAACCTTGGAGAATATCTTACGTCACTGAGATTCCAACACGAACGGACAACCCAACGTTGATGTGGGAGACACTGCATGATGAGCTACTCTCAAAAAGAAAACTAACGTCAATTCCCTATATACTGATAAATGGAAACATCAAGGGATCATTCACCCTTTCATGCTTAGAATAAAACACACTTCAAAGGTATACTCTGCTCTTTGATTTCTATCTGGAGAAATAAGGAATATTCATCTCAAAAAGAGACATATTAGGTTTCTGTTCTTGTAGCCCTCTTCTACACTATTCCCACTATTGGAAAATACTCTTCTTCAAAAAATCCTAATTTACAACACAGATAGGAGGAATTTCTCTGGCAGTTAACATTATACATGGTATATTGCAGCCGATGCTATATTGATTTTCAAGGCTGCGTGCGACAGAGTGGTGCGGCTATATATGGCATGGTGCGGCTATATATGGCATGGTGCAGCACGGCTATTGAAAAGACACTTTGCATATTCAATAGGCACGCGTAAACTCTCTTTTGTGCAATCTATCAATTCACCTCCTGCCAATCAAAGTGAAGATTAGAGACCTATGGCTGCATTTACCAACTCGTTGACACATATAGTGTTGATTTGATGGGTCTGGTTTAAAATGCTTTAACTGCAAGTAATTTCTGAACCAGTTATAAAATTTTCCTATGCATGCCTCACACTGCATCTGCACATTTTGCAAAAGTACCACCATACACGAAAATCGTTTGCCAGTATGGTTTTTCTGCGCTTCGTAGTAGCTTCATATTGTACATGGAAGTTAGATTGATTTTTCATGAAAAAGGAAAAAACGGTCAAGTTCACAAATCAATTTTTTGCAGTTTTGCACTTTCTTGGTTAAACCGTGCAAAAGTTATAAGTACTCATAAATAATTATTTTCCTCATTCTTATATTTTATGTTCAGAAAATGAAAGGTAAAAGCCAATTCTGAAATGCAAGCATTTTAAAAAGAAATGACTTCTCCTATAAGGGCTTTGTAACGGCATAACAAAATCTGGCATACAAATTCTTTTCACATTAACTACAGGAAATTATTGCGTTTTATAAGCAAGTGCAAAGGGTTTAAAGGTATTTTGGCTTCAATATTTTTTCTGAATGGTAAAGGGGCTTTTGCGATAAATAGAATATTTGTATGTTCCTACAGTAGCAGTTGCAATTAAAAATATCGTTTAGGAAAAACAGGATCCCTTGTTGTTCTTGCTGAAATCCTACGCAAAGTGTACTGATTCTCTGCATTATTTCACTTGACAAAACAAGGCCTCTTTTTATAACCCCTTCCAGCGGATACAGATAAAAAGTAACTCCGAAGTGTTTCCCTACCCATAAAGAAATTGTGATAACATGTTTCATCCTAAGTATATTTTCTCTCTCTTTTTCTACATTGAAACCAAAAAAGATGGATAAAGTCGTAATTATGCTCTTTGACTCTGATGCAATCCGCTTGATTGCGCATATTGTGATAAGAGCGGCTATGAAATATAATTTACTTGAGAGGAGGCAGACGGTTAATGGATTACTCTGTTTATACGAAAATCTAGCAGTCATGTTCTGGAGTGCAGTTATAATCATCCCTATCAATTTCATAAAAAATATCAAGCATTCTAACTAAAAAATTAAAAACATATCTTACATTGGCCAGCATTACAAGCACTCGATCAATACAAACAGAGACTAAGATTTCTTGCTCGCTCTAATCTCCAGAAAATAATATATTGATGCATTGGCCGTGTAAGTGGCTTCTTAGTTCTTTTTCAAATATAAATTTCTCACACCTTTCAGAATGCTTTGCATTGTAGAATGGAAAGGTGATGTGATGCGGTTTAACTAGACAAAATATGACAAAAATGTAACATTGTTGACATTGTCAAAAAGGTGCTCGTTAAGGTACATCATTGCTTTGAAAAAGAAGCAAAAGATCATAAAAGTGCTATTCGAAGTTTCAGCGAACAAATAAAGCAATAAGAGTAATCAATATGATTTTCGCGGTAATATTCTTGAATTGGCCGATTACAGAGCTTGCGGAAGAAATTCTTCTTGATGCTTATCTTCTTCACACACAGAAAAATTGTGTATCTACAGTGCAGCAAAAAATTTGATAAACAGCAAATGCTATGCGAATATTCGCATATTGATCCAACGAAAGAATAAAGGTTAAGAAATTTTCGGATACATCAAAATACGCCTTAAATGTATAATAATACCGGCACCCTATTCCAAGAAACTCTGTGAATAAGCGCATTCCCCCGCCAACATGTCTTTTCTTTAATCCATATCTTATCGATCACTCTACCATAGCCCGATTATTCTTGTGCATCAGAAATCAACAATATGGACGCATCTTTTCACGGCGAGGCACACTCTGATGCAGAGTTAGAGAGTGAAGAAGATGCAAGAGGTGGTACTGTATAATTCAACATACTTCGCAAATGCTCCATAAGAGCATCCCTAAGGGTGCTTTCTGAGACACTAGCTCGGTGAGGGCGCAGGGTATTCCGGCTAGTAGTGCAAGAAGAAGTCAGATCATAACCATCGTGTGGAGAAGAAGGTATGAATTCTGCTGAAGGTGAATACGTTAACGAGCCTTGGCGCAAGGATTTTCCAAATTTGTCAAGAGTGTCAGCTTGGTGCACAAGTTTTCGACTAAGCAAATCATCAATGTCTTCACTTTCGCTTTCTGAAGAAGCAACAGAAGGAGATCCTTCGTCAAATTCTTCAGCATAAGGAAAAAGGATCGTTTCAATATCTATTTCCTGAATTAATCCATCCCGACGTGCTTGTTGCCCTTTTTTCAAGGACTTAAGTATCTGGGTGATGCGTTTAGCATCTGCAATACAACGCGTAGCTAACATATGGCTACCAGAAGAGCCAAATCGTTCAATAGAAAACGAGCGGCAGGTGAAATGATGGTAAAGTGCATCCCACCAACATGCAACCCACGCCGCTGCTACCTCTGCTTTGCCAGCTCGACAGCCTTCCTCGGTTTGATCCTCTGATGATACTTTCCAAACGTAGAAAGGTAACTTGCAGGACGATTGAAACAAATCCGATGAAGATAAGACAGTGGTGTCCTCAGGGGGAGAAAAGTCTCGGGAAACACGTGAAAAAGCAGCATTCTCAGAGGGTGTAGAAGAAAATGAGAGGGGAATGGCGGTGGTATAGAAAGGTAGCATTGTCTGGAATTCCGTAAAGAGATACTTCTGTAGCCATTTCCTGCGAATAATCCGTTTTGAGAAAGCAAGTGCTCTTCTTCTAGAAAAAAACAAACCAGATGCATTAAAAAATAGATATGTCAATACCAACAAAAATAAGTTGCATCCAAGGAGCAAGAGAAAGGCACACGCAAGCTCAAAGAAAACTTTTTACTGCATTAACACTCAAATCGTATCCCTCTCCATCCTCCACTAATATGAATCTTTCCGGCGGGTGTACATTATCTTTTAAAAATTGGAAAAAAGTTTCTAATTTATCCTGTTCTACTAAAACAATCCATCCCTTCAAAGATCCTCACTTGGAACAATTGATGCCTCCTTCGCGTACTGGAAAAACCTCAGTACAAAGATTTTCGTTTTCATCCAATATCTTTATAAGCCACACATTCATTCGTTTATTAAATTTAATACTTTTATGAAGTTCCAATTCACAGAAATACGAATCCCTGTAGCAAAGTGCCAACTTTCTTGCACCAACGAAACCGTACATTCGAACGCTGTATGAACGAACAATGTTTGGTTGATGATCCCGCCGAAGAAGACATTTCCACGCCATAGAATAACTGAAAAAGAAATCATTAACAAAGAAAATCTCAACGAGAAGTAGATGAAACCAAAATCTCCACCAACAGAAACGGTGCACAAGCAAGAGAAGTGATGTGAGATAATAAATTATTTAAAACAAGTAAAGAAACATGCTCAAGCGCATATCAGGAGAGGAAGTGCTCACATGTAGGGAAAAAATGATGAGAGAAGAGGAACGAAATAAAACGAAAGGAGAAAAAACTAAGAATAAAGAGAGGAAAAAATTAGAGACAGAAGCAGAAAAAGCAATGTGAAAATAGAAACATAGGTCTAGAAAAGAGAGGAGAGATTGGAGTTAAGATGTAAAATTTATTTAGTGAAAAAGCTCTCCACTTCCTTAAGAGTTCAAGCGGAGATAAACGATAAATAAAACTAAAAATAAGAGAAAACAAAGAAAATCCTGTAGATATGAAAAATATAAAGCTATTAGAACTCTTTCATCGACATCTACAAAATCCTGTAAGATTTTTGCATAATCAAAACAAAATACATGCATAGTCACACATGAACTCTAAAAATAGATCCTCCTGAGCTTCACTAGGCACTACAAAACAAAGAGAATGAGTGCATTCTTTTTGCAAAAGTTATAAGATTGCTCTCCTCTTCCTCTACCCATTTTCTCAACAAAAACCACATCTGTAAGTAGGTTAGGCAATACTATAAACAAAATGTGAAATAACATCTATTTATAAAACAAAAGTCTGTTATCATATCTTCACTCTTTGTTGCTTGCGTATCTCAAAAACCTATCTGTGTGGTGTATTGCAGTTCAAAAGAATCTCCTAAATGTACCTACTGGTCAAAGCAGATGCCAAAACTGATAGGCATTAGCTGAGCTTTGAGTAAACATTGTTGATCCAAATGGGATTGATTCTGGGTAGAAAGTAACACAGGAGAGTGATCTTCAGAACGCGTGTTTTCTGTTCTTTCATTCTTACGTAAAAGGGGAAGAAATGCCACGGGATTGGCTAGAAGGCTTTCCCCTGCAGCTGCTTCTATCCTTTCTTCGTCCTTCGAAGCTATATCCATGGCATAACGAACCGCCTGAAGTACAGTCTCCCTAATCTTTAGCGGCAAATGAAGGGGAATACGCAAAAAGGATTCCGCGGAAAGAGATGGAAAGGGAGGAATATTCATTTTCTTTTTCTTCAAAGCTGGAGGTGCAGAAGAAATGGAATCTTCATCAATGGGAAGTGTCGTCGTTAGAGGGGAAACGGGATCACTTTTGTCATTTGTAGAATACGTAGCACCGGTTGTTCGAATGCAAGGAGAGGTGACAACTGACAGTGTGTGCATTCTACCTGATTTTTTAACAGGTGAAAACACAGTGGTATGAAATCTGAGGGGTAGAAGAGGTGAACCTTGTTTTATGGCACGTTTTTTCCTTCTAGAAATGGAGAGGCTACTAAGAATCTTTGGATTTTGTGTAGAAAGGAGAGTCTTTGCTTCATCATTCTGAGCAGCTGGCCGAGGAGACCCATGTACCAAAGTAGATAAAGTTTCCCCATCCTCACTTGGCTTGGCACTATGTCCAGCCTTAGTCTTTTCTTGCGTTGTATTTTTGTGGGTAGTCCCTGCTTCCAGAATTTCTGAAAATATTAGAGTGAAGTATTTAACAAACCACATACACTACTCTATTCCCCCAAAAAAGTAGAGGATGGTATGTCAAATAAAACAACAGAGAAAACTCCAGCTATGAAAAAAAACACAAGAAACACTTCCCACACCAGATGCTGATGAAGAGCCAAGAATATTCGCAGCCACACACACCTCTCTTCGCACAACGCTCCATACATCTACATTCATCAACATCACGAGTAAAATTAAGGGGGGATGTACCTTCCTTAACAGGAATCCGTGCGGAAAGAGGGGAGAAAGAAGTTCTTGGTGAGATTGTACGACGGTTCACAGTTTTTCGATAGCGGCGTTGCCTCTTCTTCATTGGAAATTCAAATTTCTCCCTGTCATGAGAGAGCTCCGTACGATGTACTCCAGGGGACGTAGATTCTCCACTTTTTAAGCCTGAAATTTCTCGCCTGCCCTCCACGTTTGGGTGCTCTCTGAAGGCCTGAGAGGCATTCATGGGGTTCTCAGGGAAACGAGAAATTCCTCTGGAAGACATTTTCTCATTCAAAATTTGACGTTTTTGCTTCCTTTTAAGGTTGGGTAGCTGCATTGATGATGGAGAAGAGACAGAGGATGAAGGAGGTAGGGAAGAGGGGTAAGAAACAGTGTCCTCTAAGCCTAAACCTGCGGCATCGCTGTCTGAGTGTTTTAAGAAAGAAATAGCAGTACTGCTTGCCTGGGAAGAGGTTTCAGATATATCTTTCGTACAACTCTCTATGGGAGAACTAACGGGACCCGACGCAAGCGGAAGCTTAGCCAATGGATAAGCAAGAGACGAAGATAGGGGAGAAGAATGCTCTTCAGGATACTCTGTCTCTTCCTCAGAATCAATACCCAAGTCTTTGCGTTTCTTTACATACCATTGCAAAGCGTGAATATGTGCTGCGTCTACTCCAAATTTTGCTAACGAAAAACTGGCTCGGAAGCGTTCATTCTTGTGAGTAACGCAGACAGACCATTTCTTTGATTTAGTATCCAAAACAACACCCGGAGGACGGCGAGTAATACACATGAGAAAGCTTACTGCCTGCCGATGCGCCTCAAAGAAACCGAGGCGATGAACAGAAAAACATCGTCGGTGCCGTTCACCATCTTTTGTTTTCCATAAAGTCCAAAAATAATTGCCCTCATGAGAAAACCCAACACCTACAAAATGAAGGAGGCTATAATGCGAAAGAAAAAAAGAGACGAGAGAGAGAGAGGAGGAAATAGTAGGGAGAAGGGAGAACACAAAAAATTGAGAGGAAGAGAGAGGGTGAGTGTCGAAAGCAGCCCTTGGCATTTTTCCCATGAAAGCAAACACATTTTTGGAATTATCGTATAATTCCAAAAATAAAATGGTATTTCAGATACTACGTGAACAAGAAAGGTTACAGAACATGTATAGCTGTGTAGTCAACTCTGCAATAAAAGGTTGTATTACAATGGTCAATCGATACACATTTCAGTTAGTGGTATGAAAATGCAAGTAAAGAAAGCCTACAAGTTGTGAATTCTATTTTTTTTCCTACACCACACTCAAGAGTAGCCGAAGAAAAACGTGTCAAGTGCCAAACACAGAATAGACAACCATTTCCATATTTTCACACAAAGCAGTATCTCTTCTTCTCTGTTGCTTCTATCTCCTTCCATGTATCCGCTTAAACCTACCTTCAAAATTTGGAAGCGTGAGCAATGCCTCATCCATCTGCTGAGGGGTTAGAGGAGACTCTTCTTTAGGCAGGGGCTCAGCCCACCAGCCTCTATTCCAATCTTTCCAATTGGGATGACGTTTCAGACAGCAAACAGGAACAGAACCAACAGAGGAGGCACTCAGAGAGTGTTCGACAGGCTGTACGGTTTCGATCCAAGGAATTCTTCGGCGATCCAACGCATTAGTGTCTACAGACAATTCTGAACCTTCCATCGAAGCCACGCTCACCCCCTTCTCTACGGCTAAAGGAATCACCAAGTCGTCAATATCTTTACATTTGTCTCCATAGCCTTTGCCTATACTTGACACACGACCAAGCATCTTCATAGCTGGTGTATAATCGATATCTTCAATGCCATCCTCCTCTAAAATATCCTTTTTGTTACAGGAAACAATCGGCCTATCCGCCAGGTCATCCCTTTGCTTTGTACGCTTTCGTTCCATTGACAGTTTGCTTCGCTTAGGAGGATGGATCAAGTTTGCTGATCCCATATATTTTTCATAGGTTTGATCCGCATACCACTGTACATGGCGTTCTGTAGGCCTTACTCGTCGCTTTCGCTGCTCCGGATACCCCTCCAGAAGAACTGAGGAAGGCTTGTAGGAATGTGGAGAGCCAACGCTCTCGAAAGTATCTATTGTGGATATATCTTTCTTCCCTTTTTGAAAGGGTCGCCACGAAGCGGTCACGCGATCGCCGTGAAAATCCTGTCCGTTGAAGTTCTCTTCTTTTTTTCCTTCACATTTTGTTTCCCCGTCAAATTCCTCTTCTTCATCCTCCTCTACACACATAGTCTCGTCCTGCAGAATCTCCTCCTCATCTTCTGTGGAGTGCTGCCATGCAGCCGATAGAGGCGAGGGCCCCGAGTAACGGCCAGCGCATCGCACAAAGGTCCCCCACTTCCCACCATCCTGAGAAAGAGAGGACAAATTTTTAAACTTCTCGTTCCAAAGACATTCAGAATAGGGGCCTTGTAGACGATGAAGAAAAGCATAGGAGTTTTGAAAAAATTGACGTCGGCGATCAAGCCAAGGCTTTTTCTGTTTGGACAGAATTTCTTTTTTCGAAGTGATTTCATCCGTCGGCATCACCATACACATAAGGGGAGGCGGCCAGAGCTCTCCTTCGCTCCCTTCAATCTCCTTATCAAACGAAAAATTCAAGGAGGGCAGAGACGAGGTAGAGGAGTTCGAGGAGCACTCTGAAAAATTGACTTTTCCAATCATTGGGGCGACCTGTATACCCCGTACAAATGGCCTCCTCTCTGAGGGGGATGTGGGCAGCGGAGTGACAACAGATATCTCCTTTTCTTTTGAAGTTGAGCATGTTGGAGCAAGAGAAAGTGATGCGTTGGATCCTCCTTGTATGGAGGAATTGGGAACACAAGATAAAGAAGAAGTACAGGAAGGTTCTTGTGGATGCAATCCTTCTTCCTTTTGGTGTTTTTCTAACAAAGGGTTCTCTTCCTCCGGTAAAGGCCGTATTCCAGAAGAGGAAAATAGGGATGGAGAAGAGGACGTAGAAAGAAAGGAAGTGGGAAGGAAAGAAGGGAGCACCGAGGGTGCTTGCTCTACAAGCTGCGTGCCTTTGGAGGTATCGTAATGCCGCTCTCGCTCTTTCCAAGCAAAAGTTTCCGTCATTCCTCTGCTATTCAAAATACACGAGGGCGCTGCGCATTTAGAAGGAGGAGCAGAGGGAAAATCCCTCCTTTTCTTTTTTGCAGATTCTCCTTGAGCACCTTCACAGTCAATTGAAGCAGGCAAAGCAGAGCTTTCAGCCAAGAAAGAAACGGAAGAAGGATCCTCTATCGAAAGCATCGAATGAAGGGATAAAATGGAAGGGTTACGCAGCGTCTGCTTCTGCTTTCCTTTGGGATAACATAGAAAGGGAGGAAGAGGCTCCGATGAGGGGTCATTAAACCATTGTTGTACTTGATGTTTCCGCCGTACAAACACACGGGGCGAACACGCATAGCTAGAGGTTGTGGATGATGATTTATGCAAAAGAAGCCAACTTAAAGGTCGACAAAGATAGGCATGCGAAAGCTCGGCTCCTTGACATGCTGGCCAAAGCAATGTCTTGGATAGGTCATGCTCCAAAAAAGAGGACGGAAACATTGCTGAAGTAGGGGATACAGGAGAACTTGCCATTGTGGATACAGATGAAGGTAGGGACCTTGCTATGTTTGTGGAAAAAGTCTGAGGAAGCTCACCGGTAGAACCTTGGTCAGCAAGAGGCGGAGAAAGCAGAGGGACGGTAGAGGGAGCAAAAGAGGAAACAGGGAGGGACACAGAGAATGTAGCGGATGGAGAAACAGAAGAAGAGACACGGGGAGAGGAAACAGAGGGAGAAGAAGTTGGAGAGGACAATTCGAGAGTCGAAAAACACAAAGAAGAGGCTGACGGTAAAGTACAGGAAGGATGCGCGTACTGAGGATCCGAGACGCTATTGACAACATTTGTATTATTTAGGGAGGAAGTAAAGTTTTTACAAGAATGCTTTGCAGTATCAACGGTAAGAGAAGACTGCTCTACCTCACTAGAAAATGATAGAACTTTGGTTTCTATACATGAAGATGAAGCCATATTTGGAATACTACAAGGGGAACACAAAGCAGGCTGCGGTTGAGAAAGAGATGAAGATGTGTCATAAGTTATCAAGGAAACCATTTCCATCTCAGATTCTGAAACCAGAGACAAGTAGCGATGAACCAGTTTGTTCCACAAGATAGAAACATAATGCGATATTTTCGCATCTTCACAAGAAAAAGAAACCTTTTGGAACGATTCAAGCACTGTTGTGCTATCTGAAAACTCCCTAGAAAGAGGATCAGTACATGTTGAAAGAAAATCCTTAATGTCTGCAATCAAATAAGTGAATTTACACTTGTCTATACAAATATAAACATTAAATAGGAACATGCTCTAAGTCCAGATATAGGCACAAATTAGCACTTTTGGTAAATTTATAAATTTCATAAAAAAAGCGACAAATATTTGTGGGTTAAACAACAAAATACAGTCTTTCAACAATGTGGGTAATATTTCTCTGTCTCTCAAAATAGAAACCCAAATTTCCAAATCTAAACACACTTAAGGCATAAGATGAAGTGTTTCTATTGTAATTCGTATGCTTTTCGTTATTTAAATAACAATTCTCTTTCGATCATTGCTCTCCGTGCAATTTCATTCACTTCTCTCTTCGCTTCTTTTTATTTCTCTCTCATTTGCATATCTCTCTCAAACTCTCTTAAAATCCTCACCAAATGTACCACCCTTTGAAGGAATAAAAACATTTACATCCGAGGTTACGTTATTCTGCTGGCAGGAAGGCTTCAAAAACGTCTCAATATACCAATGCAATTCCTCAAAATTGTTTGCTTGTAATATGCACTGTTTATGCCATTCAATGAGAGGAAGGATTTGCTTGTGTTTTATTTCATCTGTACTGATGAATTGAACCAAAAATTCTATCTTCTCCAAACACTGTGCTTGGATATTTTTGACTGTATATACATTTGAAAGAGCAGAAAACTTGGCAGTACAATTCGCATGTAGGAAATGGCCATTTACAGAGTTTTCTAGAAAGAAATAAATAAAATTTTTTAAAAATGGAAGAAATAAGTGGATATGGCCTCTCCTCCTCAGAAATAAAGCAGGTGATGCATTTACATTTATTACAGGTAAACAGTGAGATATAGACGTGCGTAAAAGTATATAGGAAATCAAATTATAACACTTTTTAAAGATATCTTTCGAAGGAAACACCCTGTCTCCGATTAAAAAGGTAATTCCCAAGGTTTGTGTAAAGAATGCGTAAAAATAAAATATATCCGTTTGTATCAAATTACTAAATTTGACTTCATTCTTGAAAAAAACGATGTACTCTTCTTTTCCGTGTGAATTCTAAGTAAAAATTCCTTTCTTCTTCACCCTCTTCTGTAAGTACTACGCACTCAAATGAAGATAAAAAGAAGCGAAGATAACCAAATTTCAAAAAGGTAAGGAACACACCTTTGAATTGAAAAAAAGGAACCTCTGTTATACCTTTACTTAACAAATACTCAAATACTCATACATTTTCAACACTGTATGCTCAAAAACGCTAAAGCACACAGACTGGGAAGAGAAAGTAAGACATATAGTGTGCGCTAAACGAAGAAGAGAAAACAGTTAAAAAAGAAATCTTTTCCACAACAAAAGTAACGCAGAGATACTGAAGAAAAAAGATGAAAGCCACGCATCTTCTAACTCTGCTAGAGAATTCACTTTTTTTTTTATAAAATCTTACTTGAATTTTCCAAAGAATGTAAAAGGCTTGCATCAACGGAAGGAGAAAGTGCGTTAGAAGTGGCAATGGAAACATCGTGTTGTGTTTCGTTTCTCTCTTTAGAAACGACAATCGGATATGTATCAGCCATCATACGAAAAGAGGAAACGGGCAAACCTCTAGTGGAAAAAACAGATTGAACACAACCAAAAGGGTGATAGATGTTACAAAAAAAAACCGACAAGCTGAGCTAGACTCACATATTAATTTGTTTTCAATAGAGAAAACAAATCAAAATGGGAATGTAAAACTCCTCAAGAAAGGATAGACAATGACGTGTGTGCATCCAATGCAACATAAAGCATCTTTAAAATTACGACCGCTCACTAGGAATTAAAAAGGAGAGACACACACGGTGATTAAACTATGCAATTAGACTATGAAAGAAACCATTGTTTACAGCATTCTATACACATTTTCATCTCTAACCAAGTCTCTCTTTTCAATTCTTTCTTCATTCAATTCTTTCTTCATTCAATTCTTTCTTCTCTCAAGAGAAATGCAATACGCATAAACACAGAAACCCAAAATTCAAGCCCAAATATTTTCATATTTTCAATAAAAAAAATAGCCTACCATATAGTGCAATCACAAAGAACGATCCTCTAGTGTCTGACATTGCAGGGGGATTTCGTGATGCTTTTCTTACTTATTTTCTGCAAACATTACAATGTGGTATAAACAAAGAATTAGACAGATTTTGGCTTGTATGGAGTTAAAACAGAGTGTCTATGAAGGGTTCAAGCAAGAAGAGACCCACAAAATTTTTTTGATATGTCTGTATCTTCTTTATATACACTATTCCCAAAACTTTTCATTCAGAAACAATTTCACTTGTAGCATTTCCTTATAAAACAATTCCATCGCACAAATTTCATCCCTACTCTGAACACTTTATGAAGTAATAGACAAGTAAAAATACCTTTAAATCACGGACCATTAAAATATCTTGAAGAAGCAATGCGATACTTGCAGAAACTACTTTTTAACCAAGGCTATACGGAAGCATAGCCGTTTCTACTTGGGTCCTAGACGCCCAACATCAACGTTGAATACTGCTGTAAATTAAAAATACTTCTTATAGTATAAAAGGGTTAAGAAAAGAGGGTTTTCAAGACTCCACAATGCAATGCCATCAATTTGCACGGAAAGAGATGCGCCTAAAAATATAGACAATTAATAGCCACTGTTAGAAATGCAATATTAAAGGAAAAATTGCAACTTTCACCAAAAACTGAAAAGAACAACGTAAACAAAAGACAGAAAAAGGCAATCCGTTAGTCGTAAAAGTAAAAAGGAAAGAAAACCTATACAGGCAACTCTAAAAAAGGAGGGTAGAAACACCACCAACATGAAAGAAATGAGATGTTCGCCACAAATAAAGCAAAGTTGTCTTAGAAGAATCCTCTATTAGCTATTCTATTCACAGGCACAGCTACATATATCTGAAATTTTGGGGTTTGATTTTGTTCCACCAAAATAAGATGCATTAACAGGGTGCATTACTACTATAAAAAATGAAAGAGCAAAAAATAAAAAACACCAAATAAAATAGTACAAAAAATTATTGCCTCTACGTAGGCAGAGTTGCTCAACGTGGTGCTAAATATGCTTCCGTAGAAGTACATTGCAATGTCATCGACTTAGTTTTATGAGAAATGAAAGTTGCAAGGAAGTTACAAAATTAGATTAGCTATATCTGTATCACAATTTCATCTTTCCTCTGAATAAAAAACCAAAGAATAATACAGGTTATTGCTACGCAGAACGCTTACAATCAATCTGAAATGCATCCACATAAGAAAATTAAATGTCGGTTCATCGGCAACGCGCCGGATGCAACCCTTCGTAACACCCACTCTGAGTAGATACCAGTAAAATTATAGTATTACGAATAAAACGGACAAGTAAAAGCAAACTAGCATAAACGTAAAAAATCATTTTTTAGATATATATATATATATATGCAGTATTGTGCCAGCATGAAATGACAAATTTTCTAGTTATGGAACCCATTCTGTGTGGAGCAGTTAAGAAAGCATAAAATTTGATTTGGGAGGGGTAAGCAACGCAAAATAATAATCCCGAATATCTGTCCTAAAACTAGCCTCACTCGGGGTTCAGTTGTGTATTATTAAGTAATCTTAAATGACTTCTGTGAAGGAGAACATGAATACATCAACATGTACGTACTAGTTTATTCTAAAACGTTAATACGCGCAGAAACTGATATGGAGACGTGTTGAAAAGAAAAGTAAAGTTGTGAGCATTTTCTTCGTTGCCCATAAATAGCATAGACTAATGGAAAGATTCCTACCAAGAATACGCAGAACCAAGAACTTCTCCTTGCAGTCTTTCCTGACTGCATTACACTTTGATGCGAGCAAAACGAGAAGATGATGGCAATTGAAAGCTTTGGACTCCTCGCAAACAGCTGGACAATCTCTCGTTATCAGTCGACAGTAAACTGTAATTTAAAATGGTTGTCCCTTCAACATAAGTATGAGCATACAAAACAAAAATTCTTCTGACCACAACCTATGAAAACAAACTTACGTTTTGGTCTTGGTAGGCTGCAAAGTTACTGTAATGAGCAAGGACAATGGGTTATTGTTACTTGAACAAGACGTGTTAAAAGCTATGTATTCACCGCACTCACGGTCATATCAATAATATATACTCCCTCTTCAAGCGAGTAATAAATCATTTCAATAGAACGGAGCCTGAATGCCGCTAGACGCTGTGTAAATCATCTACACCCGTAATACTTTTATGGTTTTAAGTATAGACTATTTTACTGTTTGCGTAGTGGAGTAGACTCTAACTGATATGTTATTAGCCCATCCAGTCGCAGTCATTGGTCAAACATCATAGTTTTGAACAGAAATGTAACGTACTGTAAACTGCCTAGCTCATACAGATTCAAGTACTTTTCAGCGCAAGTGTTTACTCTAGTTTTGTCAAGTCACGTTTCATATCTTTATATAAAGCACCTGATACTAAAATAGCTGAGGATAATCGTAAATTTCTTTCAATGAAAAATCTAACCAGAACATCGCTGATGTGATAAACTCTTTCCTGTGAGTAGCATGCCGATGATTCGAATTACACTTTTCAAAACAGTTGATTTTCCAAAACTGTATTAAATTAAGATGTATCTTTAGTATCTGCGTCTAAAAATCGGTTACAAAAAGAAATTTCTCTTGCATACTCCATCATGTAACAATAGAATGAGTCAACTCTATTCATTTACGAAAACATGTTTATGTATGTTACAAACACAACTCTCTAATTTGTTTATAGTGTTCTGTTTTAAAATTTTAATTCTTATTTGGTCTTACCACAAACTGTAACATTATTTTGTTCTATGATCCTTCGGATGCCCTTTCTTTTGCTTTTATTACCATTTTGTTACATTTGTACGATTCATATTCTCAGTAATGAATTACTTCATAAAAGACATATTTTATTCATTTTTAAATTCTCCTCATGTTAATTGAGTTAGTTGCAATAATTTTGGAAAATCAGTTGGGAGTGTTTTCTTTCATATTTTTATAAACTAGCAAACTCAAAAATTGATCTTAGCATACTATGCAACAAGCACCATACTAATCAGAAAGTTTACTCCAACTTTGTTCTGTTTTGATTTGCTATGCTTAGACTTATTCCAATGTATAATTTATTTTGGAAAAGCGATTGATTTTCCAACTGAAGATAAATCAGATATACGTAGTTTTCTCCTAATAGCGCAAACGCGAATGGACTCAAATCAACCCTTACGATATTGCAATATTCAAGACCATACCTTTCTTAACTTTTTCCATTACATATAAAGTGTGCTTATTTCTAACTTTTAGAAGCGTGTAACAGAATATAATGTCTTGTCAGGAAATTATATTTCTATTATTTTTTCCTTAAATATGTTTTTATTTTATTATTATCCACCGTCGTGTAAGTAGACAATTTAATGAACAAAAGCCCTTTTTTTTGCAGTTCTTTTATTATAACTCTGCGCCTATAAAGGTAACTTGGAATGAGTGACAGCATTCCATCAGTAAGATTTGCCAATTTCTTTTCCTCTAGTTAATTATATGCTGTTGCAGGGCTATCTACAGCACTAAAGAGAGATTGTTAACCGAATTCAACACAGCAGCTACCACCGGAACGTAGATTATATTATCTTATCACTTCCCAATCGGCTTATATTAAAGTGCCAAGTGTACGTGTGGAATTGTCATTAGCAATTTTCCCTACTGCGTTTAAATCAAAACGTCGGATGAGGTGAATTTCCCTGCAAGTTACATTAAGATTGTCGTGGGGTTCATATTGACGATATGCTGTCCCTGATATACCCTGTTACTTAGCGCGGTTTCAGAGATCGTATTACTCGAAAGCAAATAATAAGTAGTTACTCAATTCGAATCTTAATCGACACGCAAAACTCATCTAAGTAGATGATAGAATCAAAAGGAATAGAACTTGTAAGTTCGTAAGAGCTCCACCGACGCATTACCGTGAAAGTCAACCGCAACTTAATGAACAAAAGAAAACGGAAGGGTTTCTCAATGTAACAACTGAGAAAAGTTAAGAGAACGAAAACTTGTATCAAAACTATTGTAGCGAAACAATTCATCAACTCAAGATAAATAACTTTGTAAAACTATAAACGATTCAGCAAAAGAAATCAAATTGGAAAAAGAACAAAAACATAAAATATCTTAAAGTAAAAGGCTTCTTCTTGAATCGACGTTAACTTCCATTGACGTTCAGCACTCGTTATCGTTGATACTATCTTTACTTGCGCTTGCTCGCCTTATTGCTTTCCCCGATGATAGCACATGCCTAAATTGTCCGGGCACATCAGTTCCGAAGAAGAGTACATATCAAAGAGGAATTGCTAATGAGGTGAGAAATAAGTTTTTTTTAAAGTTGCCATGGATACTTGTGAATGTGAGTATAACCGCAAATCACAATGCTTTTATATTATCAGTGAGAGTAATGTTAAGGTGAAAAAAATGTTTTGTGGTACTTACATAAATTCTTTCAATAGAAGAAGAAGTTGCAACCTTACATAGAAAGAAATTTTATGTAATACAAAAGCAAGATAAATTTTTGCCAAATAGCACTTTTCCTCGCTCAGTGATTTATGAGAATCATGACTAGAACTTAAAATGTGTATTTTTGTAACAACTAGTTTATTGTCTTTAAGGCCCCAATCTACTTCCTCCCGTTGCAATCTAGAACGAATATTTTGAAATTGAAACTTTTTCTGACAGGAAGAATGCTTAAAGTTACAGGTTTTGAACAGAGCGTAATACTACAGATAAGAACGCTTTGTCCAGTTGAGTACCATATTTAGACAACGGTGCCTAGTCGATAAATTTGTTGTGCTTTCACATCGATATTTGGACATGTGAAGAGTATAACAGTTACTGAGGATCACACGTCACAAAGCATCGTACAAGGCTGGATTATTCGAATTCCTACACTCTCTTTAATTAAAATTTCTTATTTGCTCCGAAATGATTTTAAAAGTAAAAATGTTGCAGAATAAGTAAATCCTATCTGCGCGTATGGAAAGGCAAATTATCTGACGCAAACGCGGGGCATCACTTCAATGTTTAGAAAGTAAAGGAGTAGAACTATAGAAAAGCTGCTCTTATTCTTACGCTTAAATTAACATCAGTTGCTTGCAGTTCCCTTGTAGATCCTCAGAGACGCGCATTGATTTAGTGAAAAATTTTAACTTCTATACAAACAAAAATTTACTAAATCTCTCATTTGGTTTGAAATAAGTAATATGTCCTTGCTCGATGTGTTTCGAAGAAAATCAGCTAGTATATAAGGCTGAATTAAAAATAGCAGCAATAACTATTGTACTCAACAAGGAATGCAAATATGTTTCTTGTGTGAAAATAGCGATTCAAACGGAAGTCAGGTTAGCCGCTGAGAAAAGTAGTGCTCATATATTTTCTCGTCTTTGTGAAGGCATCATGCGCAAGTGTGGTGAAGAACAGTAGTAGTGTTTATTAATCATGCTTCTTCTCACCAAGCTAGTCTAGGATTTACTTGTTGATTGAGTCGATTACTCGCATAATTCTTAACTTCTTCAGGCCTTCAATTTTCATTTTTGCAAATTTAGGTTCATTAAGATGTTGAGTTTCGCAGTATTCAAAAATTTCACTGTGTGCCGATACCGTTAGAATATTTTCAAAAATATGAAAAAACAAAGTATAGCGTAACTTCTTTCATTATGATATGGCAATGATGGAAATTTGATTCGCTGTTTTGGGCTACGTATCTAGTCCGTCAAATTTCTTACAGAGGACAGTGTTTTTTATTTTCCCAATGGAATGATGAAAATAGAAAATCATACATCTGAAGTGGGAAAATTGACGTTCATTGCAAAGGCCTAATGATTCTTTGAAAATTTATTGCCTAGTCAGAAACATTTCGACAAGCATGGAGAAATCGGATTGCATAGGAATTCACTTAAAAATTTGTCTCAGACATTACTAAGAAGTGAATAATATTTAGTGAGAGAGAATGCTATGTTTCTCTGGTTCCTCTCAATGTGGATGAGGGGATTCCAAATGAGTCTTTTATGCTGATGTGAGATAAGTTTAGAAAAATTCTTTCAGTGAATATCCTACAAATAAGTAGAGGCAATCGTGGTTGCTTTTATATTTTTCAAGCTGTAGAGATGCAGCAATGCCAATATTGCTTTTGTAAATATAAGCCTTATTTTCTACTTTCTCGTGCTTGCTTCCTATCTTTAAACTTTATTTGAATCTCGTCTTACTGTAGTATGTTTTGACACCTTATTTGAACAGATTTACTCTGAGCTCTGGCTATTGCATTCATTTTTTATACAAAATTTAGTATATTTGCAATCGTTTCTTACACATGTCAAAATTTTTCTTAATAATGTAAGCCAACATTCTATATCCTGGCCTGATTTGGTTCCTTGTTGGTTTCAACTAAAATTTATATACCTAAGCTATGTATTAATACCAGCTTCCAAAAAGCTTATACTAGGAATCTCGCTGCTTTGGCTTTTTCAAATGTTTCGTTACGCCCAATGAGAAGTGCCACGTATCACTTATATTAAACTGAAATATTACCCAAGAATATTCAACTCGCTCCTAAGGTGACCTGTTATTAATCTTGAAATTAGTCGTAAAGAACTTTAGACTACTCCTATTTACTCCACCGCTAACAAAGTGCAAAATGATTCTTAAACTGAGGAAAGGAGGCACATTCGGGAAAACCAATACGTTTGCTTTATCTAAGACAATACTTGAAAACCGAAAGTATTCTCCGGCCTAAAATGACTTCTCGGGCTAGCTTATACCTGGGAATTTTGCTTCTAATACAACTTACAACCTATATATTGAAATCAAGTAAGATTATTTTTATTTCAAAAAGACGTAGAATTTTTTTTTCAAAAAAGATTGAGAGATTGTAGTTAGTCAGAGTCAATTAATTTTTAATACATACTTAGAATATTTTTATTATTGGCAATAAAATGGGTTTCACCCAATATAATTGCTACATACATTTTTGTGTCGAGTTTGCGGAATTTCACGCTACCGCTCATTCCTGTTATTTTCAGCTACATTTGCAAATCAGATGACGAAAGTCAAGAAAGATGCCCATATTGATGTAGTGCCAATTAACTTATCTTCTCAAAGAGTCAAGTTTCTGACACGGTCTCTTTCTAAAGTCGCACACGTAGCGAATGCATTGGTAGATTCATCTCAATATCCAGCCTACGTAAAGAACAATTCGCGTAGAACCATTAACTTCTCGCGCTTGTTACCAATAGCTGGAGTAAAAAGTGCAGCACAAAACCGGATTCCAGTCGTTAAACGAGGTATGCACACAAGCATAGAGCATGTAGGAGTGCCGTTTTCATTGGATACTGGAATGGCACGTTCTGATGCAAGTGCTACAAACTTTTTGCAACTAACCAACACACCTACAAAACCGTTATCGCCTTTGGCCGGTGTGATCGGTTTACCGTCTATTTCTCCTTCCATGGGTATGTACGGTGGAAGTTTTACAGGCAATATGCCATCTCCTCTTAGCCCCATAGTTCCTACAATGATGCCAACGCTACCTACCATGGGTATTTCACTTAAGCAAGCCAATACCACACCTCAGCAAGCTAATACCACACATCAGCAAGCCAATACCACACCTCAGCAAGCCAATACAACACCTCAGCAAGCCAATACCACACCTCAGCAAACCAATACAGTACTCGTTCCCACACAACAAACAGCTACAACGTCAAAGCAGCCAAAACAGACTGCACCGTTACAGCAATCTCAAACGGTGTTGCAAACGATAAGCGGCGCTTCGCATCTCCCCATTGTTCCCCCTGTCAGTCCTTCAGCATTGGCTGCGATAAGTCCCAAAATTTTTGGCGAACCAATTTCACTGAATCCCACTCAAGTGCCATCACTTTCTAATGCAAGTAATATAGGAGATAGACAGGCTACGGTAGATAGCATTAAACCAAAAAGTGAAGAATCCAAAAGTTCTAAACAAGCGCACAATGATCCTCTAGAACTCCGAGATGATGCGAAAGGTACTAACACCAGTGATGAAGAAAACGATGATGAGGACGACGATGACGATGAAGAGGAAAATATCTCTACAAAACATTCTGCTTATAATCGATCACGCAATCATCATCAACCGCACTCCCATCATCATTCGCACCCCCACCATCATCCGCACTCCCATCATCATCCGCACTCCCATCATCATCCACACGCGCCACATTCAAAAACGCGGCACCCACACCGTCGACGAAGACATTCACTTAGAGGATCCGAAGGCATTTCGAGTCATCGCGAGAATGATGAAATGGATCATGGAGCAATGACTAGATTGAACAGAGACGAGTTAGGTAGAGTGCACTTACCTATGCCTACTGAAACGGTCGACTTAAGCAATGGACTCAAAAATGCACCGCCAGATATATCCTCCGCATTATTTGCTCCTACGTCTGTACATGGGATGAATTCTGCTGCTTCGCTAGTAGTTCCTCCAAGTCCAATTAAATTTTTTCCAACGTTAAGTGATAGCGATCGCCTCTCTTTGCAGACAGATTATGGATGGTTTCCTTCCTTTGTTGCAAGGGGTAGCTAAGGCTCCCTATCCTATCATGCTTTCTCCTGTTACTCTCTTTTACATTGTGTTAGAGTATTGCACCTATGTTACACAATCCGATGAGATACGGATTAACCTATTGGCAATGGGAACGCGACCCAGTAAATTTTGTGGTATTCGTCTTATTGAGTATTGTTATACAAAAATGAAAACGTGAATTTCGTCTAAATTTCATAAAAAAGAATCTTTCCATAATACTATAACGTTTTGAAATACTTTTAATAAGAATAATAAAAGACATATGAAGAAGTCATGATGTTACACATGCACTTTATATTGATTCTTCTAACAAATGAAATCAAAATATTTAGTTAGGATTTCGCTATTGAAAAGGGTAAAAGGAGCCAAAAACTTAGCAAAAGCAGTAATGCGAGAGAATGTCTGGAGCAACGTACCATCGGAATTTGTTCCGTGCTTTTCCTGCCTTGATAATGTTCTGAGAGCTAAAAGTTTTAATATTTTCTGTTTGCTTTGAAGAATTACTCCAAATGTTAGGGTTTGCGCAATCTGATTCGTAAACAAGATATAAATTAGAGCAGCTACGTTAACTTACCTCGCGCGTTGGAATTTGATAGTACTGCAATAGCCATTACAAGTGAACAATAAAAAGTATACACGCACCTACAAGAAGTTTAATAACTTCCACGAGCAATAGAGTTAAAATTAAGAATTTGAAAGATGGAATAATAATTTAAACGGGAAATTCTACAAGAAAAGCGTTGTTCAATAATTGCTCTATCGAACCTTAACAGCTACTGGATGTTTTAAAGCTATAGAATACACTTTGCGATAATTGCTGAACAACTAGCTTAATAGTTTTCTAAAATAAATCTAAAGATAAACTTTATATTTCGAAAAAGGGTGTTTTAAACTTTGCATGCATCAATTCTAGCGTAAAAATATTTCCAACGTAATGATAAATTCCAGTATAAACGATATTTCACAGCTTGTAAAATCTTTGGTAACTTACGTGTGCGCATCATTCCGGCATGAATTCAACTTAGTCTAATTTTTATTTTAACACTGATAATTACTATGCTGTATATTTATTTGCAAGATATTATTTTGGACATATCCTTACCGGTTAATTTTATGTATATATTCGCATGAATGCGACTCTTGGCTTCGTGCCTGTGGATGATTTGAACAGTGCTAACTACAAATACACTGTTCACCGAAGCCAACGTTGCAACACCAGTAGAATGGATACTGCAAACAATTTAGCTACTCTGACCCTAGTTAAGAATTCGGCGATACAAGGAAGAACAAATATCCTGATAACCGTTACCGTCACTCAAAAGATGCCTTTTTGTTTTTTTTTGTGAATACGTAAAGCCTTCACTTGCTGCAGATCTGCTTCTTTTATGTAGTCTTCATCTCAACAAAATACCTCATGAAAACTGTTTTTCACATTCAAAACACCAAATATGCAGGTCCAAGTTGTGCTAACTTTTTGAACTTTGTTGCCTGTCATTCTTCTATTCACCTTTAAAGAACAAATAAATCCAAGACCTTGTTTAATTGATCAAGGGTACTCAAATGATGGACGCACGCCGTAGTCCTCCTCGTGAAGGTACTCGCGGTGGTCTGGAGTTATTCAAATGGGAAGATGTCAAAAGTCAAGGATTCAAAGACCGGGAATGTTACCTAGGTAAGGGAATGTTAGGAAATATGATATAGCCGAATAGAAAGAGTCTTATTAGGAATTTCTCAACTAATTTTGATGGATGAAATAGAACAATCAAGTATTCTGTGGTTCCGTTGCTCCCTCCAATACTCTTTAAAGACATTTGATATTACATACAGATTGTTGAAGGAATCTCTATTTATGTGCGTCTAGGACAAAGCCTGAAAGTTGGTATGACAACGCATGGAGGAAACTTTTATAAGCATGATTGGTGGACAAAGGGTCAAACTTTGGAGAAAACAGAATTGGCTGAAGAGCTTGAAGTTACGAGATTATACGAAGACGAACTGATGAAAGAAGCTCTGTACGAAAATTTTTTGAAAATGTTTTTAAAAGTGTCTAGTAATTTATTCTCCATGTATGCGTATTTGTGCACTTTTGTCAAAAAATTGGATTATTTATACGGTTTAAGCCTTTTCAATTTGCATCAAAAGTTCAGCACTGAATAAGAATTTAACATAGAACAGCATCACGTTTAAAAGCTGAATTAGTTATGCAGCAATCTCTGAGTAAGCTTTTGTGTTTATTCTGTTGCAAGTTAGGCCGTTACTGCTACTTACAAATATCTCGATAATTGCAAGTTCGTAACCTTTTTATAACAGTATGTAGAGCATACAGAAATCATACCTGACTTCAGTTGAACTTATCTTCCAATTGTTCAAAACATGATATTTTTTGGATACTGTTACCTAACTAAGAAACTCTCCAGAAACACATGTCAAGATTCAACTGTGTGCATTTTATTTTCAGGGGACTGAAACCGCAAAGGCTTCTTACGCAGAAAGCAAATCTTTCAGTGAAACAAAAGAAGCTGTTACTGGAAACATCAGAGAAACCTGTTAATCAAGAAATCTCTTCGATTGAGTAACTTTTACTATACTTATTATATCTAATTTAGAAACATTGATCGTACTCTGTAGAAACATATACGTAGTTAACTCAGCATAAGCATTTTTAAATAAAACCTTTTATTTAGTTTCTTCTAAATGATGATTATATCTTTGGAAATAAATTTGGCATTATTTTTGATTTTCTGAATGCCAGCATTGACTTTTTTGTCATTTTACCATCTGCTTTAAGGTCAAAAAGCAAGCACATGCGTCATGAAAAAAAGAAAAAGAAACGGAAAAAGGAAATAAAACGGAGTAAGCGAAGCTCTAGTCATAGACGGCCTCTCCCATCTTCTGGAAAGGATCATCGATCTTGCAGAATATCAAGAGTTTCTTCTTCATGTAACTCTCCTCGTATAAACCGCCATAGTGGACATCATTCACATAGCAATAAATATCGAAAAGATTATTCTTAATTTGTTTTGAAAATGTACTAATTGTTCGATATTTTTACTTGTGATTTACGTTGGGCACTAACGAAAGTAGCAATTACAAGATGGGACACATCTTTTCTTGTAACAATGATGATGTATTTTTTTTTAATGGTTTTGCAGTTCTTTCTTTGTTCGATAAATTTTGACACATTGGATATTATGAACACAACTATAGTCTATCAATTTTGCATTGATGGTTTGCTGTTTCTTATCATTATCCTGGTTACTATGTTCGAATAAGTTCAGTATAGACGAATTGGATTTTTTTGGTGTATGCATTTTTGAGACATGTCATCGATTATGGAAATGAAATTTTTCTATGACTATGGAATAGAAGAATGGTAATTCTGCTGCTATTAACTGTATGAGCACGTAGCTGGATTTTTAAAGCGGCGTGGTGAGGTATTTGTAGGACAAAGCAGGATAATTCATGATTATTTTTTTAGTACGGCCGGTATGTTACGGGAGTTTAAAGCAATTTATTATTGCAAAGGGTGCGCGTCTAGACATACTGTTATTACCTTGAGTAGAAACGAATTCAACGGCTTAAGTTTGATGGTTGTGCAGAATGAGACAATAGTTAATATACTAATGGTATTTGTTTCCCGAATAAGAATTTTTATACTTTTCTTGTATTCAATGTATTGCATTGGCATAAAAGTGAAAATCCTAACTGTAAGATAAAATAAGAATTTTTCTTGTTCAGAATTTATGATATAAATGAAAATATTGTTCATCAGAGGTTGCTTCCAAATGCGAAATAGCTATTCTTTGTCCCATGTTTGTATAAATGCATTTATTCCAATTCAAACATTTTGGTAAATCATCTTCTGGCTGAAGAAAAGATATTCATAATGTATGTCATTTTCTAATTAATCCACTTCGAGCAAACCAGTCCTAATTTTTTTAAACAATCAGCTAGTATGAATGGAAGAATACATTGCGAATCTGCGCTAATTTCTTTCCATTACATTTTAATAATGGGAAAACTGAGCTTTCCTTGTGTCTGTTTTGATATGCTTCGAATGTTTCTTATTTAAATAGTAAGTATTGAGTATAACATTTGAAACATTGAAAAACTAATTAATTATTGATTTATCGTGCCTTATTTGACTATATCCATGCATATGTTCATTTTGAAATATATGCTCAACTGCTTGTTAATAAAGTTTCCGTCGGTTAATAAAATTTTTTATTTTTGCAATTCTAATGGATATGTAAGTATCTTTCAATACTAAAAAAATGATTGGAAGTGCATTCGTATTTCGCATGACATTTTTATATATTAGATCAAAAATGCTAGCACAAAAATTGACAGGATATTTTTACTCACATACAGTGTTCGCAACTGCAAGATACAATTTTAGTACAGACTTCAACATAGAGCTCTAACTTTATACAATTGAGTTAGTAGCTTTTTGCTTCCTATGTTACGTATTTCGGCAAATTTGTACTACCTTATTTGTGTTTTTACAGTATTAATGTTTAGCTAGGGAAATTTCAAATTGTTTTTTAGAAAGAGCAACGCTTTTGGTTTGAAAAGATTCATCAGATATTGTGATGCCTTTATTTTTACAAATGTCTTTGACACATGCTTTGGTTTCTAGACAAAAAGTTTTCTTTCGTTCATATTTTGTGTTGAGAAATTGTTTCAGTACGTATTAGTTTTTCAGTTAGTTTTAAGTGGAAAATTGGCAAGGTTCCAATCAATTTGATATGACGTCATCGGATTTTAATCGAAGCCTGTACATTTGAATATAACTACTCGTCATTATTTCGATCAAATTCTTATTTACCTCTCATATTAACCATTTTCTAATAGTTTATATAAATTAAGTGCAGAATTTATACTACTTTGTCCAAAATGTAAGGCTGCCATTGACTGGAAAATGTGATGCCTACATATCCAGAATAAAAACGAGCTCTCCTCGGCAAAATTTGTGTCAATGGGTTAAGTAGCACATTCTATGAGAATCAGGTCAAATGCAGTTACCTCTCTTATATACACAGCTCTTTCTTTGATTGCCGTTTGAAATGCTGTCTATATTAATTTTTAACAGCGATGTATCGCTTCCGCATTTGCAGCTGCTAATTTCCCTTTAATTTTTGCTGCATCATTCACAGACGTTTCATCTTAGAAATCCCTAATGTTTTTTTACTTCATAAAATTGGAATTGATTGGTAAAACCAAGTTTCTACAATTAATTAAAGCCTTTCATTTATCAAAATTTAAAGCTGTAGCAAATGTCATTGCCCAAAGCAAACTGAATTCTTTCAGAGCAACTTTTAGGGTAAATTCGCACATTTTTATTTGTTTTAATTGCGAAACTTTCGTTTGCGCGCGAATAATTATGATAATAGTGAACAAACGAAAAGCTACGTTGCAAGGTTATCAACAATTCAGCTTGAGCCCTCTGCTTCCTTGAAGAAGTGTGCGGCGGTTACAGCCTGTTTTTACACGTGTGGTGAGCCTGCACATAAGGTTGCTCATCATTTTATTAATGAATCGAATATTAGCACTCTCAAAAGTGTTAACTGCCGAAGTTCACTCATCTTCTTTCATAGTTAACTTTGTAGTTTAAAGACGGTAAACACTGAGTGGTGTCTGTTTGTGGAATTTCTGTTATATGTATGCTTGTCCTTGCTGTTGAGGAATTTTAAAATTCTTGTCAACAATTTGCAAACCTGCGCTAAGCTGCACTTACAACCTTGAGAGATAATATCCTCTTGTCTAAGACCAAAGAAAGAAATGGGGGTAAGTTACTTCATTTTGGAAGCATAAGTAGAAATCTTTAGATTGTGTTTACACTTTTGCAGTTAATCTCGTTAGTTTCGCTGTTGGCTGTAGTTGTTCTTGTAAGAGCCGATGATGAATTTTTTGAGGCATTAAATTTCTCTGCCTACATATCTCATGGATAGCGATAACTTTTTTATTGTAGGATTTTTGTTTAGTTAACGAGCAAGGTTAAGATTTTTGCATTTTTTAGATGATACTCTTTTTCTCTTTTTCAACCCTAGCCTTTCTCATTTCTGCAATGCTCACTACATCCTTTCCTACCTTCACGTAAAATAATTCTTGAAATGCACTTTCAAACGAATACTCGATTGGGATGTTTTAATGTGCAAAATTTGTAAAGTAGAGAAATTGTAACTTGGTAGGTCATCCCTTCTAAAATAAAAGTGGTAAGCTCGGCTTCATTTAAGAGAGGTTGTTTATTCCGAGTAGAAAGTAGACATGAGATGTGATTCTATTCGTTTGTTTCCGCAGAAAATATCGTTAAGATTTGCCCTTCTGCGTTTTACTTTTTGAGTGATAGGCACTGTTCGAATATTCTGAGATTGGCGCATCATTCGTTTCACGCATATGCATTGTATGAAGCTTTATGCATACTATGCTATTTATTTTTTATATTAGGGATTGAGCCGTAAAGCTGCAATGCGAGTAGCTGCATTTGATAAAAATATCACTAAGCGTGGTGTAGTAACCAATGCAGAAAAGGAACGTAAATACAATGTTAAACCGATTCTTCTTGCGGGATTTCTGTTTATAGTTGTCGGCTCAGGTATGTAATGCAATATTTATTTTTGCAATCTTTTTCAGGGATATCATTCATTTAAATCTGCATCATAAAGATAGAACTAGTTGCTTGTATTTCTATTATTGCCCCGTATTTATTGTTTAATTTCATTTTACCTGCAGCGATTGTCCAAATTATTTTGAGCTCACAACGTGGCTCTATTTTCTGAAGAAGTCGTGTCAAACTGGACTTGGATACCTCCTACATGCACATCTGGGAGTGTAGTGGAATAAAGTTTCCACAATGATTTTATTTTATGTTGAGTTGAACGGATAAACGCACCAGTCCCCAAAATCACTTTACCTTGCAAGCCGCACTATGCCTAAGCTGGAATATTGTTATTCAAGAAGGAAAACTATTAAACTGTTATAGAATGTAAATGAAAGTAGAAGAATACCTGTATGTTTTGGTTTTACGAAATGAGTTGCAGTTTTGGGTATAGAGTTGGAATTGGATTATTCAGCATAAAGATTATGTTGTCACTGAAAAGGCTCCCTCCGTAGCCGCTGGATGCATTTTACATAAATTGATTATTTAACTTATTGATTCATTCTTAGAACATTCATGTAATGTTATGCGACGAATTGAGTATTTTTTTTGAGAATTCTTTGCAACCCAAAATTGATTCGTTCTTGTATCTTGCGTCATGTCTAAAATTCAGATTGGAATGATGTATTTTCAATGTGTTAGCTGTGATAAAGTTACAAACTTTGCGTTATCATTTCTTTCACTCTACAAGTAGTTATTAATTGAGATGTTACTGGTATATACAGGTCTTCTTGCTGCTGTGTTTTGACTGCTTTTTAGAAGTCATTTCATTAGTGTCTTTGTAGTACTTCTAAATATCCTAAAGTGATGATTTATTCTGTCAAAATAATTCTAATGACAGCGGCTTACCGTAAGATGCTGATGTGAAATATCATAGCTTCCTCAAGTATCGCAATAGGAATTTTATCATCATTCTCCGATTAATTTGGCCAATACATATATTCTTTAGTCTGGCGATCGTCCAGACGATGCATGTAGACAACGAATATTTATTAGTCAGTGATTTGCTTGAAAACTTTTAATAAACTTGTTAACGCGTTAATAATTGTTGTGGGATCTGGATATATTTATGATGTAACATAACTCAGTATGTTCATTCAATAACTTAAGTGTCAACCGAAGAAACGAAGAGAAGGGCGAAAACTAGAGCTCTAAAAAAGTTTTCGAGTAATCTTACTAATTAAATATGTAACTTATTGACGTTGACAGTCCCAAATAGATCCTTATACAGAGCCCAGATTCATCCCTATTTCAATGTAACTAGCGTAAGGATATGATGTACTCAATACTATATTTCCCTTTCTTCCATTGTTTCTGTTTCAACGTCTAATATGTTCGAGACTGAATTCTGTAGCTCAAGCTATTGCCATGCATCTTGCGTCATACTTTCAACAGTTACATATTGTGGAGTGCTACTCTCTTGTCCTCTCTACATTAAATTGCCACTTGCCCTCCTTCACAGGTGTATAAACTCTGAACTGTGCAACTGCTCCGTTCCTCATTTTCGAGAAACCCGAATATTAAAGCTATGCTTGCACATACTGATGCTATGATGAATAAATAACACAATGGCACCCAGATCGCTACATTTATAGTAAAAATTGTGTGAAACAAAGCGATTAAGAAGTATAAGCTTTATTATAATTATTTAAAGCTTTATGATTATCTTATCTACACAACTTTTAATTAGAACTTTCCAATTAAAGTAAACAGATAAAATTTTTCTTCTCATGTAGAAAACATATAATTTACATAGATGACGAATTTTACCAGAAACTACTTCTTGTGTAGCAAACAGTGTATGCTTACTTCTAGTATGATCTTGGCAGGCAGTGCAACCAACGTTGATTCTGTGTGTTTCTACTAACAAAACTACATGCACGTTTTTGAATACACGATTATGAAGTATCTGATTATTTCCCCGTTCCAGAGTAAAAACGTTTTTGCTTATTTTACTCAACTGTTTCATTTTGTCTGGTTGGCTCTCTGCCAATTGCAATGAAGTTAGATTTTCATAAAACGATGTTGTTAGAGGGGAAGCATATGCATTCTTTTGTTTTGGATATAAGCGGCCTTTTAATTGAAGAAATTGCTTCTAACATACATTTTTAGTGAAATTATTGAGTGATAGCATTCGCAGTTTCGTAGAATAAACAGTTAGTTTCTTAATGTCGTTATGAATATAAAACAATTCCACTCACTAAGTATCAGTTCTTGCTCTTTGTTCCATCGCCTTGAGTGAAGACGTTGAAAGGATGACAAGGTTTGCGAAAGTAGCTTGAATATCAAGAGATGACAATTATAATTTAGTGAACCTCCAACAAACGTTTTAATATCCTAAACAAACTTGCAATTAAGATGAAATGCCGATTGAAGCTTGAACATGAAATTTGTTACTTCCAAATGGTGATGGCAAATGCATGCGCTATCACTACATAGCGCTTCCATAAACGAAACTAATCTTTTCGATTCTGTTGTTCTCCCAAAAGATATTTCTACGGGAACGAGCGCAGAGAGTCTGCGCTCGTGACGGTAGATCCCTGTTGAATTAACTCACACGACACTATGAAAGACTCATTTTTGTATTTATATCCATTGTTTGAGCTCATGTCACTCTTCTAAACTCTTATCCTAATTGTAGAAAAATCGTTGCTCTCTCTTTTCATCTTCTTGCTTTATCGTTTTATACTTAGCATATCTTTTAAGACGAATAAATATTTCGATGCATTGAGTAATGGGTGTATCCATCTTTTAAGTTCAGTTTTATAGATCCAGATACAACCGCTCGCTTATACACATTGTGCGTATTTGATGATTAATTCAAATATTCCAACGCGAACTTGAGTTTGAAATTGCAAAGTTTTTTAAGGTGTAATGGCTCTTATCATTTTAATTTATCTACTATATGTCCTCCTCTCTCATGATGCATCGTAATAATCATCCATTTGAAAACGATCTAATCAACGAGCCACCTTCGGTCATTCCGAATTGTGTTCCTCCAACTACAACATTTTCATGCCAAGAAGTACCCTTGTTTCGTTATGATAAGACTGTTGATACTAAGCCAATAAATGAATCGATAGATACCCATACAAATTCATTCCAAACCCATTCTCAACACTTTGATTTGTCCTACCTTGAAAACTTACCTTCACCATGTACTTGTAAACGCTCGTATATTCATGAATTTAGAGATTTTGAAAATGCTGAAGTACCATGTTCATCAGCCTTTCTGAAAAAGGAAAGTTCTGACGTCAATGAGAACCCGGGAGATACAACCCTAGCACATAAGCAAAAGTTCTGCATCAACACAAATCCTAGCAATAATTTTATCAACAACACTATTCCGGATTTTTCAATAAAGAATGTCTGTAGCTGCTGCGAAAACATAAGTAGACGCGGGAAAATTGAAGAATGGAAGATTACTGATGAACTTCCTTTTGAGCTCACACCAATCAACATAGATGCACCCCTTCTCTATAAAGACGAACCGACAAACATTCCAAAGATTCAATGCAAAAGTAAACAAGATACATATGAGAAACTCAATAATTTTAGCAGCGCAGGCAATGATATGCAATTCCTAGAAAAATTTAACGAAGAAATATCCAAGCAATTTTATGTTTCGGGAGCATCTTTCACTGCTAAATCAGCAGAAGCCTTCGACATTGCTAAGGATCAGATAGAAAAGCAATTTTGCACAGCTCTCTCTGCCATTACAAAAAAGTTTAGCTTTGTGGTTGAACGAAAATACGAGCAACTTGAAGATTTGAAGAATTCGCAAATCAAACTTCAGGACGAAAATGCAGTAGCGCAGTTAAACTTGTTAAAACTAGAATGCTACAACGTAAAGCTACTGGAGATGTACAGGAATAAGAAGCACAAGATACAGATTCTCCACTTGTGGAAAAGGCAATCCTCAAAACGCCTGTATCTAAACTGCTTAGCTATTCGGGCAAAAAACGTTGCTCGAGGACAATTGCTTGTCCTTTCCTTCACTCACTGGTATAGAAGGGCTTTACGACAAACTTTCCAAAAAGCCATGCGGGATGCCCGAAAAAAAACAGACGAGCGAATAAGTAAGCTAGTGGGCTTAATGAAAATAAAATGTGATCGCGTGGCGAAAGAAAAAGAATCTTTAAACGAACAGCTAAGCTGTGAAGCAACAGCACGAGAGCGCTTACAGAAAAATTTCAAAACAGCTTTGCTAAAAGGAATATCCGCATTGAATGTTGAGTCAATGTCCGCCTTGACAAGAACAGATGCTGACACGCAAAGAGCAATCGAATCGTTGCAAGCTGCTACTACATCCCAAAACAATGTCAAACCGCTGAGAACAATGTTAGAACAACAAAATTTCCCAGTAAAGCCTAGCGTTATGTCCGTCGCAGGAGATGCCGACTCAAGAAATCAATGTACTGTATCCGCTGCTTTTTCAAAACGACCGACACGGCAGAACTCATCAGTTTTGATGCAGACACCTATAAACTTTGCAGTAGATAACAGAAGAAAATTCCTTCGCAATTGCTGCCAAGCGATAAAATCACAGCGACCCATGGGCAAAGAAAAAGAAATTTATAAGCCCTTAGCATCTTATTTTCATCCAGGTGGTGACCCTTCTGTGCATGCTAGAATATTATAGACCTTTGTTATTTTAATTATTTCATTAAAATTTGCAGGACATGACAATGAATTGTTTTTTTTCTCGTTACAATTCTTCCTATAATGTTCCTTCTGCTCTTTCTGCAAAGAAATGTCTTTCAACAAGCAAAAAACGAGTAGTGGAGAAGTGCTTGTTCTATTGAATAACAAATCGCTTTTTGCGTTTTTTAAATGCCCTAGTGAGAATATACTTGATTGTACTACAATGTACTTCTTTGTCATCTAAAACAGTTAAAGCTAAATTTTTCAAATTTGATTATAAAATTTTGTTTGAGGTGATGATTCTGCTTGTGCATAGCTTGGAACTGAGAGTGTTGATTGATAGCGAATTATACAAAACGAGATATGCTTGCCATCATGCTGATGCAGCGAGAGTTGAGTAGCAGTACCAAAAATCAAACTGGACTGCGCACATAAATACTGCACTTCGCGTCTTGTCTTAGCAACGCAAACAGAAAATGTGGTACATATTGTATGCGCGTTGGTTAAGTACTCATGACAATCTACGGGTGAAAGAGTCTGTAGCACTCCGCAATATAGTATTTTTCCATTTAGATATTGTGCCCACCAGTTATTTTACTAGAAATGTACTGCTCTTCCTTCTAAAATAGCGTAGTGTTAAAAACAATAGGTCATAGCTTGTGCGCAATTGAAGTCATATTTTGACATCGTTGAAGTAGTTGTAGCAACTGTGTTCAAAGTACTACAGTCCTAAGCATAAGAAAGTGCTGTTTCTATCAATTTCAATTCAACACCAAAAGAGTATACTGCCTTATCGACTTTATAGTCAAAATCGACGGGGTAAACAGAATTTGTTTCGTAGTTGATCTGAAATAAATGTAACTTTTACCAATCTAGTTCCATACAAATTAGTTACAAGAATTCACTCTAAACTGCACAACAATGGTTCCATGCCATTCAGTCGCACACACTTACTCTCTTAAGATAATTAATGGAATCACCTTGCTAAGTTGCTCTTCTTCGAGATCTTTGCTAAAGTTATTCAGTTTCAGTAACAGCAATGAGAATTTGTTACAAGTTGGAAAAAATTTCGTACACTATTTCCGTGACAGCAATGACAAGACGTACAACTCATGATGAAGAGGACAAGCAGGAAATTTTTTATGGGTGATACTGCACAATGGAATGTAAAAGAATGATAGAAAGCATTAACATAAAATTTCTTTCACCAGACACAGGCTTAAAAGATAGTAAAAAACAACCCACCAGGAGCGCAGATCGTCCAACGTCAACTTCACAACTTGCTTACAAGGAGCATCATCACCAGCACACGGAGTGGTACCTTCAGCAGAGGAATTGAGGTATAAAGTGTCTGATGCAAAAAGCTGAAATGAATGACTATTTCCAACAGGAATTGGAAGGGATTTCCCGCTTCCGTGAGTGTTCTCATTATTTATACGGGTTGTTTTTTGAGAAGTTCCTTCTTCTTCTTGCTATAATCCGAAAAATTGCAGCAAACAAAAATTCAAAACAAAAAAGTTGTTCAATCAATTAAATGTACATAGCACAACAAATCTCTACAAAAAGATGATAATAACTTGCAAATTACTCATTTAAAGCATTTCAAACGACAAAGCAGATAAGGGTGTGCATAAGTAGCCCTAAATTCCATTTTTTCCCATAATTTTTCCAAATGTATTGGAAAAGAATACAAGCATAACAATGTCTATGTGACAAAAGTAATTGGATTTTTATTAGAAACAGAAAGCATTAAAAAACAAAATAAGGATTTAAATTGAAAAATCTTTACATTTTACACATGAAAGGTGAGCAGCGCCAAAAAATCTATTTCATTTTACAAAAACAGGAAGCCAATAGTACCAAATCTGCTGCTATAAAAGAATCGATGATTTGAAATAATTACATACTATAAATTCAAAATACAACAAACATATTTCCGAAATTGTAAAGTTTCAACAAGAAATGTTAGAGAATGTCCATGCAGTAGATATGATCAAAGTCACTCATTTTTTAACAACGGAGACTTTTTAGTATGTCAAAAGTTCAAAATGACATAAAGGAAAAAATCTGATCAAAAGGTTTTCTGGAAGTTCTTTGATTAAAACTCGATGATAACAAAATAAATTGGACCAAAGAATCAGCTTATAATACACAGCTTACTCTAAGATTTGTAGACAGCGAAGTTCTCATTTTGGCAAACTTTAGCAAACATTTAAACAAAAGATGAATCCTTTCAATAGCAACAAGAGCAATTTGATCTACCACGTTGTCTTTGATGACAAGAGCACCCGGTGGTGCACTCCGTACTGGACCTTCCGTAAATAGAACTGGGCGAATGCTCAACAAATATTTCCTACAGAAAATCAAGATCAACGTCAATAAATAATTAGCACAATTACCTGAATACTTTGTTCATAAAGTATGCCTACTAGGAAGAAGCCATACAAAAGATTAATTTGAGTGAATACAGGAGTGAATACAGGAGCTTCATTCTTCTGTTCCTTCCTCACACGAACAGCATACCATTGTATTTTCACACCCGAAACATACGATGATATAGGAGACTCAAACCAATAAAAACTAAGCACTTACTCTATTGCTTCTGGTTGAATTAAATGAAAATTCTTTTTTTCAGAAAATTGAGATACTTTTTCAACCTGTACAAAATAAGGACTGGATAGAGAAATATTCCTAGTAACTAAAATACGGAAAGGATGCAAAACACTGCTGTATTGCTCTCATTTCATTAAAAATAGCCGTAAGAGCCGCTCCAGGTGCATGTAAAAAAAGCACTATTTTAATGTAATCGTAGATGAGAAAATTACAGCATAAGCATAATACATTTCATAATCTTTATTTCAACTGAAAGCTTGGAAAATGAATTTCAAGCTATGAGGGACACTGCACCAATTATACTTATCGCAGCATCAACATAAAAGGACGATGTAGTAGATACATTAGTAATCTTTGGAACCAAGTGCTTGGTCAGGGAGCTGGAAAAATCTTGATGATCCAGAGCTATAAACAACATTACTCTTACCATAACTAAAAGATTATGAACATGTAAGAGCCATTACAAATTATTCACGAGATGCTGGAAAGAAAATGAAAAGAATTTCACTAAAAATGTCTCTTCATTCGTGAAAAGTATGCTTCACCGACGCAGCTCTTATAATGTACATCGAAGCAAACAAACAATCCACGCATGTAAGTCTAGTATCCTTTTATCTCCTAGCCAAAATGTAGGCCCACTACAGAGCACAGTAATTCCACGTCTTGTAATTATGCTACTACGAAAGAATGCAAATAGCTATCACGCATGAAAAGTTAAGACGTACCTACAAAATTTAGAATGCATCGCTTATCAACACTGAGCCGTAAAGATGCAAGAAAATCCTAATCAGTTGTATTCAAAAAGCATGCAAATGTCTAAAAATTGCGAATGAAACATTTAAAAAAATAATTTACGTACAATAACTCCATCGCTAAAATAGAAAAGCATGTACATATAATGCATTGAAATTGCGTATACAAAACGTAAGTTTCCTCTTTTCAGAAAATACGTATTCCTTATACAAATACTCATGCTTAAACTACAATGATGTGAAGCGAACAAAAACAATAAAAAACAGGTTGAAGCCTGTAAGATAACAAGAGAGAACGAACCGCTCGGTCAATCATTGCATCCACGCGGAGGTATTCCCGCGTCAGTTTTTTCTTGCTAACAAGTTCTCGTACTTCGGAACTGGCTAGAAATTCCCAATTTTTCCTTTCTTCCGCAGACATGCACCAAAAACTACTCATACTATCACGATTATCACGAGATTCCATCACTAAAAGAATTTAAGAAAAAATAAAAAATAATGAACATGAAAACAAGGTTAATAAAAACATAAACTCTCTTATGTTAAATGCAGTTTCACCCTATAAGCAAAGGATGAAATGCACAAAACATTCTTTTAAATTTAGAACCTCCACAATTTCAAAATTAAACATTCCAACCCGGGTAAACTATGAGCAACTTTTTAACAGTGAATGCTTCAAAAATGCTTCGTTTCTTTCAAAATAATGTATAAGTGCATCCTAACGCTCACAGCATTTAATTCCCTGAATATTTACACTATGTTTCTTTTAGAAAAAATGCTGGCAAAAGTCTCAACATTAACAGGCTAAATAGAGATATCACCTTCAGATGCTGCAACAACCAAATTATGCGAAGGAGAATCAACGTTATAATGCGAGAAAGAGAATGCATTTTGCTGTCCAGAAGGAAGAATTGTTTCTTTTGCTATAAACACAAAAAAAAGGGATTTTGCCTGAATTTGTTAGGAAAGATGCATGGATGCTTACTATCAACCCAGATCGGAATAAAAAGGACAATATGGGTTATAAAGAAAAACAAAAAGATTTCTATGTAAAACATGAAAGCGTACACATTATATATAAAGCGTCAGAAAAGGGAATTACCACGCATTTCATGTGAAGTTTTCTTTAATCTTCGTTTTTTAAAGGGTAACTCTTTTTGCACTCCTGTATGCTCTTTTTGGGATCCTGAATACTCTCCCGAAATAGTACCCATATCTTGAGGTGTATTGCGTTTTTTGGTGGCTTTATTAGACTCCATTCGCTTACTTTTAGTAAAACTTTGCGCTGTGGAAGATTGCTGTAAAATTTTAATAAAACCATGGACTTAAAAAAGAGACGACAGCATAATTATGCAAGTGTTTTAACTCAAATAAATGCTTGTGAAATAAACACACGAGACAAAAGTTCTCAAATCCTAAAATACATGTAAATCCTTACACTTGATGCAGGATATAAATTAGACATTGATTTATTTCTCTCGGTTGTAGACGATGCGTTAGCTAAGTCTGTGTAAGCCAGCGGTACCGTTCCCTCCTCGACTGGATTCACAGTGGATCCTCCAGATATGACAGTATCCACAAGAAGTTTACAAAAATCGTCAAAATGAATACTACAAAAAAAAACATAGAACATTTAACTAGTTTGAAATACTCGGAAAAAAGAAACGGTTGCCTCTAACATAACAAGAGATACGAGCCAATACATGATATAGCTATGTAACTACAAAATGTAGAACTGTTTAAGTACATCAGCTACAGACCTTCCAATTTCTTGCTGCAAAAAACTCATTACTTCTTGAATAGAAGCCTGCAAAGATACATGTATGTCATGTGTAATGTTTAACTACTGCACTTTGTATACTCTATCGCAAAGCTGATATTCAATAACTTTAAGGTTCACCTCAAGAAAGAAAAGTAGGAACATAATTTGTATTACCTGTCGATTCTTTAAAGAAGCTACTTCACGAATTATTTCTGATGCTTTTGCAGACATAGATCGGGAATCCAAAAACTTCGTTATAAGGACGGCAATATAATCAAATGATGCCGACATAATGTCCCATAAAGCAATCATTGGAGTGATAACAGGGCGTACATCCGTAGATTGACCAATATGATTTGCCCCAGTTATTTGCGATGTGGAAGTAGCCATAAATGCATGAGGATTTCGACTATCACCATGTTGGAACGGATTAAAAGATCTGCTAGGGAATTTACTAGCTAGAATATTTGTGTAGGGAAACGGAGGAACTGAAGTAGCACGAACAGCACGATGGGAAGAATCTAGAGGCTGATTCCATGGATTGGATGAATACAAAGCTTGCGCAGGAGTGGGAGCATAGGAAAGCATTCCATCAGTAGCAGAAAAATATCTTGGCATGCCGCCAACGGAAATGTTGGATGCATTTCCATGCATTGGAGGGGGCAGCATCACCCTATTAAAATCATTAGAATGACGAAGAGAGACAGGAGAAATTGCTGAAGCTGCAACTCCATGTGTATGTGAAGGGAGAGAGGCAGATGCTGCTTTACGCGAAGGAGACGAAGATGGTTGGATATTGTTAAAGTTAGAGAACTGACTGGAAGATCCAGAAGTATGTGCATTTTGAAACATTAATCCTCCCTGATAATGAGAAAGAATTTGAGGAGCACGTGCATTAGCTGAATGCGAGTGCGACAACTGGTGCGGTGGGGCAATATGATGAGACAAGGTACTGGGTCGAATGAGAGAAGATGGATACGGCGAAAAGACTGAGGGGATAGAAGTAGTTGGACGCGTCATCGAGAAGGTAGATGAAGCGCGGGCATTAAGAGTTTGGCCAGGAAGGGGAGAACTCTGGCTGCTTGCTGAAGCAGACAACGATCCCGACATGATGGATGACCGTAACGGCAACGCGATCCAAATTTTGAAGGTAGCAAATCAGCAAAAATAATAAGGAAACAGGTAATAGGTATAATTGATAAACCAATTAGCATGCAGGCGTACTATAGCTAGCCTGCTATCAAGGAAAAGCAGCTTGTGCACTGCTAGGAGGAGACTTCCTTAGTCTTCGTTTTCATGAAGGAACAGTATGCTTTCGCTGTTTCAAAAAATTAAGCGCCACAGAAGCAAGATATCAACAGGAGAGCATGCAGTTCTGTCGCTACAAAAAATTCTCCCTTCATTTCCTCTATCGTACTCAAATACAAGTGGTCACTCAAGCAAAACTATAACTATGAGAACAAAGATTTACGTTACAATTTATAGCAAAAGTATAGACAAGATATTAATAAAAGCTAGCAAAGATGATCAATCGATGTTGTTGATCTACTTCAAAGGCTATTTTAGAAGACAGGGAGTAGCATTATATGGAAGGAATCTACTTTTGTTCGAATCAGTAAGCATGAATTTCAATGAAATTTCATACACGAAAACATTTCGTTTGGTAAAATAAACTATAACTTTAAAATTTACAAAACATGTTTTGCTTCCTTGAACATTTTGCAGAACCCACTCACCACTGGAGCCCACAAGCATGTGACTGTGCATTTGGTTTAATAACGTGACGAACAATTACGACTTTTAAATATCTAAAATGAGCGCCTTGAATTTTTGTTGCACACCGGACTAGCAAAATCCCCAAATCCCCGTTTGCAAAGAGAAGTTCGCTATGTAATGATAGCTATTTCTTCGGTTTGCATTTTGTTGTAGAGACAGCTTTCAAGCCTATGAAGATTATGTCATTCGAATACCACACGAAAATGTGATGTAAATATGAAAATTTCCAATCTTTATTACTCATGGAAATAGAGGAAATTTACGCACCTGCACCTTTCATTAACAGATACTTTTGTGTTCCTACATGATAATGCATCCATCTCACCAAATTTCTATGAATAATTTCCCAGGGTTCTCAAACTAAATAGTGGAGCATTAGGAAAATATACCTCAACATACATCTCATTAGCTGACTGTGATGACTACTCAACTGTATGGATGCCATAACAATGTTTGAAAAATTTAAGTGGAATTTATAAAAAATTTGAGCTCGATATTCGGTTACTGGCAAAGTAGTTTAACTGATGAAAAAGTAGCTAAGTAGCAATAGTGATACGAAAAGATAATTGGCACGCTTTTTTGTTGAAATTCATACTATTATCCAAAATTTCTATGTACATTTCCTAATGGATATTACGGGGTCTAATTTTTGGCAATTTTCTTTCAATTCATTACAGAAACTATCAATACCATCAGCATCTATCGTTTCTTTCACAATATCTAATCCCCCAATAAACGTTCCGCCAGCGTATAATTGGGGATATGTTGGCCAATTCTGATACAACTTGAGCGCCTCTCGAACCTAAAATCATCAAAAGGAGAAATCGTTTCCGCAAAATAAAATATTTGCACTGTATTATACGTATCGCAGAAACTTCTTGCGGGTAAACTTCGATAATCATAAAAACTTGGTAATTATTGCACTCCTCTTTTCCAAATTTAAAATAAGTCAATGTATATGACTTTTGATAGCTGTTTACGGTTCCTCTACTACTTCATGAATGACAAAAAGGCGCTTCGCCATTGATAAGCGCAGGTATTTCAAATTATCAATATTGCAATGCCTAAAAGATACTTTCAACGGAAAATTCATACCGCTTTATTGGAAAGAATATTGTAGTAACCATATTTTAGTTGAGCCATCTCCAATATTTGTACGAGTTGCTTGCTAAAGCCACATTCAGGATTAGAAGGAGTCCCCTACAGCGAAAAGCATGTATTCTCAACGTTCCAATTAAATCAAACAAAAACAGGATGCAACTCAAATATAAGAATTGGCTGCGCTTTTTGAATACAGAGATTTCTCAAATTAGAACATCTCTTCCTTTGATTGTTTTCAATATCGGATTTAACACAAATAGACTACTATGTTTAAAAAGTCCAAAATAAAACGCTAAAATTTCCTTAAAATATACTTCAAAAGAAGAAAGATGCTATGCTTCTATATATCACGCAAGATTTCAAAACACCTTCATAAACAGCATGATGGGTTCGGATTTGATCAACCTATCTAATTCATTAGAATCAATGCGTTGCTCTGTTTCTGGCATGCATTTTGCGGGAAATATTTCAGCCAAGGATCCTGTTTCATACATCTCATTCATTATATCTACACCGCCTACAAATTCACCCTAGCATTGAAAAATGAAAAACATTAACATTAACATTAAGAAATTTAAGTACAACTTGCATGAACAAATTTAATTCTAAGCAAACGAAACGTTTCTGCAATCGCACGAACAACAATCGCTGTAGAAATATAAACTCAACTTTACAGCAAAAAGAAACATACATAAGAAAATAGCTTGCAAAAGTGGCACGTTTTTCAGCATTGAAAATATGTCACTAAACAGTTAGCATATACCCTTAACAAAGGAATGGCATGACACTTCGTTAAAAAGAAGTCTATACAATGCTAAAGCTTCATCAAGTTAAAAAAAGCAAATTTAACGATAAGGCTCACGTTCACATAGAGCTGCGGAAACGTTGGCCATTGAGAAAATGTTTTCAACCCTGCTCTAATATTTTCATCCGAAAACACATCAAACGTGCCGTATTGTACATCTGGAAATATATTATTTCATTTGTTATGTATAGAAATAAAAGAAGGTACTCCAGTTAAACTTTACGGCTTCAATAAAATAAACAGAGAAAAAGTATACAAAAACCCCTCTTTATGCTTGCAACGCAAAAAATAAAAACTGTCAAAAGCAGAGCAGACTTGGCATATTCATTGGACATACCAAGCTCATTCAGTAAGTTTATGGCTGCGCGTGAAAAACGACAAAAAGGCTTGGTTTTAGACCCTTTCATAAATAGCATCACGGGCTCGGATTGAATTAAATCTGTTAACGCCTTTTTAAATTGCTCCTCTAAAAAAATTCACAGATACATACCATAAGCAGACTTACGTTTTTAAATGAAATTTTCATGAATAAGTATATCATAAATGTAACGATTATAAAGTCTTGTATTGCCTTTCCTCATTGTACACGAAGAATCAGTTATTGATCAAACATGTACTTTTATAATACTGCGAAGACGGATACATAAGCTTCAAAGACAAATAAATGTATGGTAGTTGTAAACTGCAATAGTGATAAAAAACTTCAACCTCTGCCTTCTGTTTTTTTGCTCGATTCATGAGGCTTTATTAGGATGGTGGTAGGTAGAATACCACTTGTCTGCCAATCCGACAACGCGCTGAGAAATTTGGGAGGATGGCTTCCTTCGAGTTTTCCAATCAATAGGCCATCCTGCAACAACAGCATACAAAAGAAATGGAACATTAAAAACTGACCTTTACCACATTTTAACAAACTTTTCACGAATGAACAATATATGGATATCAGAAACAAAAAGGTCGATGACTCGAGGAATGGAGAATTCTCAAAAACTTTACCCTACTTAATTTACTACTTGCAAAGTTCGATGAAATGCTTAATTGTATCTACATTGTAAAAAAGGATTGTCGGCACGACTGAAATCGATTGCGCATTCGCAACAAGTATGTCTTTTCGTTTTTCAAAATCTAGGTGGTAGAATCTTATCCCTTCAAAATCCTGTACAAACACATTTTTATACAACAATTATATCAAAGACCGTGCACAATACATAAGAGAACGCAACCTATCGATTTTACATCCAGTTTCATTGAAATATAAACAGATCACATTTAATGTAAGCTATGCGTAATAACTCATAGCATCGATAAAAACCTGCTTCAGCCATTTTCTGATGAACACGTTTGCTGCAAAATGAAGTAAGAAAGGCTACTTACTGAGTATATTATTTCTTACTTTACTGAGTGGTTCAGTCAGTTGTAAAATCTGCCGAGATGGCGGATGCCATTCTGCGTGTACGATGCAAGCGGCACGTCCTGGAGTATTTCGAAGCTTCTGAGCCCACTCTTCTGTTGAAGTAATTTCGAGAGCCATCTCAACTATATCATGAGATAACTTCCAGAAATGATAACTAAATGAGGGCGTTAGTAACGCGTTTACATTAAGAACCCGATTAGAAAAACCATTCAAATAACGGCAAGAAAAAGGCAGTAAAGTTTTCAAACTAGAAAAATAGATGATGAAAAAGTCTGAAAGAATGGCTTTTAGCGCCGAACAAGGTGAATGAACAAAATGAAGGTTGCCATCTTGGCAGTTAATCCACAAAGAGCACCGCAGTAAGATGCAAAACAGACTCTCAAAACTAAGGCGATTTTGCTCAACTTTTGCTTCACTTTAGCTCTTAAGTTTTTGCGAACATGCAGACAATGCAATCTAGTGTGCACAGGTAGAACACCGCACAGTTTACAAGACGATAAGTGGTATCCAAACGAACAGGGAGGATTTCCACAAAAACAGTCTTATTTTTCTAACGGTCACCAGAGCTGCTACTGATTAAATTTCCCTCAACAACTTTTATAAAACAAAGCTGCGATAACGAAACTCTGAGAATTGTTAGGCTCTACAATTTCTATAAAGGTAGAAATAAATCAGCACACGATTGAAAGCTTCAACTATATGAACATTTCACCATATTCTGTACATTTCTTACTTGTGCCTCCGTCCATATTTCGTGACTATTTTCTCTTATAATCAAGCAATTGCTTAATTTTAAAGCGTAACTGTGTGTATGCTGAACTTTTATTTAAACCCTGTCATGAGTGGTTTGTTTGAAACTTCCATTTGGTCATTTAGTGTGGAATGTAACTCGACTTGATTTAAATATCTCGCCAAATTTTGAAGTACAAAAGCTTTATGCTGCACGCTCGTTTTTTTGGAGTTGTATACGTCTAAGCTAAATATGGGAATTCAGTTTTATATCACCTTACTGATTTTTGGTGGTCGTTGATACAAACTCAACTTTGTCACAGGTAGGAAAATTATGCTTTGTAATGTTTTTTCTTCGGTACTTATTCTGTTTTTTCAATTTCTTGCATTCAATAATGAGAGCATACAGCAAAGACTATTTCCTATTATTAGTTAATACATTTGAACTATCTAACTATGCACTTAATGAGATCAACTTCATGTGCATGTATTGGCGTCTTTATAATATTATTTTTTAGCTTATCTGTTATAAGGTTATGACAACTTTATAATAAAACCAAGAATTTTCAGTAGACAACAATGAGTAAGTACTACGTCTTCTATAACAGGAAAATTTGCCATAGCTAGAAGCTGTTAAGTTATACGCCCGATCCATTTCTTACATTGCATCCCCACTATTATTTGCAAACCTACCTTGAAGTAATATTTTTTCGATGAAGCAAAATTTGATTCATTGTCTAGGATGTACAAGCAATGAATTCGCTTTATGTGTATAACAAATAGTGAAAATCAAAGGACCTTGATACTTTTTGTTTTAAAATTTGATGGCTTTTCTGATTAAAACTATTTGATGCAGGAAACAAAAGCCAAGATCGAAGAGTATTGGGTGTGTTGTAAATGTAAATTTTAGAAGGGATGCTACTCAAGCTTGTTTTAAAAATAATACTTTAAATCAATGTTTTTCGCTATACTACTGAGTGTAATACTCTCATCCATTATTATTTTGTTTATCCTGGATGTATATTTACGATCCTTGGTTAAGCAACTGAAATATAAGCCTAAAAAGTGTTTAAAGAAAGAGAATGACCAGCTACAAGGCCTTTTAAATACACAGGGCGTGGAAAAAGAAAGCTGTGCTAGACCATTCACACGAGGTGATAACTAAAAATATAGCCAGAAAATTCATCAAGTAAATATAATATCAATGTGTTAGATATCACGTCTTTAAACTATCCAATTTAATTGTATGATGTTGTATGAATAGGACGTTACTGCTTTTATAATTTGATAATCCTCAATCCTGCATTGGAATTTTCTAGTGCTTCTCATTGCATCGATCCTTTGAATCAATTATTAATTCTTCTTTTGTATAAATTGCTTCAGATTGTAAGGATAACCAAAATGACAAGAAAGAGATGCGACCCTTGAGACATACTTTAAACAAACCTGTGACTCAACGTAGGCTGGCATTGCTATTTATTTGGATTTTCTATTTTTAGTAAAAAATATTGTTTGTAAAAACGGATTATAAATTACTAAATGCTTATTTTTTTTATATCACACAGAAAATTGGGATGCAGATATTCTTAGCAATGAAATTGTTCGACGGAAAACAGCTAGTGCAAGCCCTTCTATGCAGCAAAAAATATCTTTTTTTGAAACTCGTTGTTACGAGTTATTTGCAGCGTTAAAAACTGCTGTAACCACTACCTCTCCTAGCTCCAAAATGTCAGACAAAGAGTCAATTCTAGCAGATGTTGTAGATCTATTTAAGAAAGTCGATACTGCTTGCGAAGCAAGTCGCCAGATGCACGTAGCGATGATGAATAGATGTTGCACTGTTATTATGAAACTCGACGGTTTGGATGCCCTTGGAAATTGTAGAAAAGAAACACTTTTAGAAGAGAAGGCACAGTGGATTATCGAAAAAATAGTACCATGTATCTGGGCATCATGAGATATTCTACGACAATAATCATCACTTTGATACATATTTCTTATCTTGTGCGATTTGTACTACTTTGATGAATGCTCTTGTAACTGTATTTTGTTACGCAAGAAGAAGAGGTGATGGAATTAAGGTATTTTTCGGTAATTTTAGCCCTATTGCATAGTTTCGAGACCCGTTCCATAAAAGATGTGAACTTGATAAATTTCAAATCGACGTATATAAAATTCCTGATAAGCTGTTAATGGAAAAATGAATTTCACAAATGGTACTTGCATACCAAGAAAATTTTTTGGCTAAGCCAGAGTTATTCAAAAAATTTACGAAAAAGAACATTAATTTGAGGATTTGGACTGCGCATCATGACATTGTTTTTTGTTTTGGGGTTTTATATATTTTGCTAGCTTGTTCTTGCCAGTTGAGGATTTGCAATAGCTCCAAATTTTCAACTTTTGCACAGTAAATTGGTAGTATCATATTGCTTTTCAATCGTGCAAAAATTTTTTTAAAATTCACTGGCAGCGCTAGTAGATCTAGGGAGTTGAAGTTTACTCAGCAACAAGAACAGTAAAGATTTTCGATAATGCGGTAGAATAATGAGTATAAACAGTTATCGGTACTGTACTAGACAGATTAAAGTCTACACAAGAAACTACACCAAATGAGTGAGAATTCAGCAATATACCTATTACCAGAACTATGCCCTTGTCTTTCGTTTAAAAAAGACTAATATAAAAATAGTTACGAATTACAATTGCAAATTTCCTCGCACGCCATATCACGTAAACCGACGTATATAACTAATTGTGTTTAAACTGTGGTATTAAAAAAATGATATTTCTTAATAAGGCAATTAATTACCCAGAACAGGTGAAAAAAAGGTGAGGCAATGAATAAGCAAAGAGAATTGGCAAAGCTATTGCGTTTTTTCCACTTTAACAATAATGAAGAGCTCTAGCTGTATTTAAGCAAGAAGCTAATTAGTGCTGATATAACAGTATCAAATGTAAATCTACGAATAGGAAATAAATAGCAAGACAGGGTAGCGGAGCAAATTTTTGCTTGATTTTCCATTCAGAGACCACACCAATTTTACAATATTCTTGTAATGCATGAATTATGATTCCGTATTTCGTCGATATTTCACCTCTTTGCATAGTGATTCGTGCATGCAGCCGTTGAAATTACGCTTTTTGTCATTAACCTGGGTCGCGATACTCTTTACCTTCATGAGCAAAGTTTTTGTCAAAGCGAACTCCGCACAGTACATAATTTTATTAGGGGCCACATCTCGCACCTGCACAGAAGCAGACGACATTGAGACATAGCCCTATTTAGTACACATTAAAGATCACATGCTGCATTGAATAATAAAGCCAAATTCTTTAAATAACGATTATAGCAAGAGTGCAATACAACACTTTAGTACTAACCTTTCGAATATCCACCTTTTCCGGTAATACTCCCAAAGATTTCTCAATTCTACACTGAGTTACAAAAACAAATTTATCGTACAGAATTAAACACGTTACCTAGCATGGTAGGCTCTACATATAGCAGAATCTTTAAACATATTCAATACATACAACCTTTAACAATCATTTTACTTCATGCAGACGATAATAACTAGAATCAGATGATAGTGTGAAAGCTGCGGAGAGAAACGGTACCTGAATTTCTGCGCTGGGTTCCTTTTCTCGCGAAAAACAGTAGCAGTGCAATAGACAGTGCCGTAAATTTTCAGATTTCATTGGCATATCTCGAAAAGAACCTAAAAGATATGTCACAATCACTAGGAACATATAACGTAATTGAATGTTTTATTTTGACATGAACCAACAAGTTTTAGCAATATAAATTAAAAAAGTTAATACAAACGCAGCACGCAGGAGATTCCAACGGTTCTGCAAAGTCTAAATCAATTAAAAAAATATATAGAAGCAAACCGACCAAGAAATTCTAAAGCGGTCTCGGGAAGATTCATGATAAAATGCACCGCTGCAGTGGTGCTTTTGGAAAACTTTGTACTCTCATAAAAAACTTCCTCAGAATCAAGAATATTACAATTCTTCAACATGTACTTGATGAAATCCATCCCATCCATGCAGACTGCCCTGATAGAGTCACCTAGCTAAAAAAAATAACACATACCAAGTCTAGGTTAAAAATAGTAAATTTAAATTTCTTTGCTTCCAGTGAAAAACAAAGATATTATTACTACGCAAACAGTCAATACCTTGTTTTTCACAGTATTCTTATTAATATAATCAGCACACACTGGGTTTAAGTCATTTGCAAACACTGTGCATCCTTTTCTTGCCAAATACAAAGAAAATGCGCCCACCCCAGCAAAAACGTCACCTTAAAACAGTAAAAAACACAAGCAGAGTGGAGTAAATAGCAACGATTAATTTAGTTTCTGCATGGAATACTTACAAACAATGTCATCGGAAGGAATACTTTCTGTAATCCTGCTTCGTTCACTGCTCAACCTAAGAAGGGTCACAAAGTACGTAACAATTTGCATGAAATTTACTTCCTTTTCCTGATAGCTATTGCTACTATTCTTTTATTCATGAAGAACCACATCAATGTCGAACCTTATACAATGAAGGATTAGTTTAAGCATTGTCTAGAGTATTACCTCGAATTCCAATAAGCATGCTTGATATCTACAAGAAAAGTAAGGCCATTTTCTTTCTAAAGTTACGAGAAACACAGGCAATAAAAAAATGCAAATAACACCAAGTAGAATGAATAGTATTTGCTACGAAACAACACTCTTCTACGAATAGAAAAATGTGGACAGCTGAACGCTTATCAGCACTTGTAGAAGGCAACTATATCACCTACTGAATATTTAACAAAACAGGTCATTGCCAGTAAACATTTCGTACGAAATACAATAGATTACAGGAACAATCGAAGTGTGTACGTCGTACTTGCTCAGCTATGAAATTATTTTCTCCAGCCAGAAGCTCAACATCAAGTGTACGATATTGATTACTGAGCGAGGAAGCTTTGTTAATAACGGTACGCAGTGATGGATTTTTCTGAATTTTAATCAAAACAATAAGATTTATAATTGCAAACGTATAGAATATTGCAAGAAAATATTTTCATGAGCGTTCCAATACTACTCTTTCTGCTTGATATAAAAGGTGATTTTATCTATAAAAATAAATTTACCCACCTGCAAAATTATTTCGCCAACTAACTTCTTGTATGGTAAATGTTGCTCTTGTAAATTTAAATGAGCGATATTACCAATGATTTCGAAACTGCGTGGTACAGTTATATTACTTGGCAAAACGGAACGTAGTACTTCAACTGGGAAATTCACATAACAAGCAAGTAATTACACAATTTTGGAGAGATGTAGCAAAAAGACCAAAACAAGAAAATGTATACATGTGATTTTTTACCGGTACTCATTGTTTCGTATCCAATTGCTATTTCATGCACAATAGAATCAATTCCTTCGGTGTTAAGCCAATTCAGCAAAGATTCTGGTAAATTATCTAAGTCTGTTCGTAAACAAAGATGCATACACAAAATATCTCACTTCAAAATTCTATAGATATTATAATATCATTGCATTCTAATAAATTAAACCTCCCAGTTTGGAAACTTCTATATTTTAACACATACTGGGAAAAATATCCTCATTAAGGAGGACCAAGCGATGTGTTGTTTTGCGCCGTTCATCTGGAATCACTGGTCGAATATTTTTTCTTCGAAGTAAAAACCTGGAAAACAGGGATTTTCTTTGCCAATAAAAACCTACATGGAGGGCTTATTAGACAAATACATTCTTGCTGCAAAAAAAATTCACTGTGGAACTGACTCTTTGAATTTGACTGTTGCACTTTTGATAAAGCGATTTGGAACACTGAGAGCGGGGACTTTTAGTGTTTTGGCCAAGCTAGAGGAAAGCATTGACAAAGAAACATTTCTGCTAAAGAAAGTATTGACAGCTTCAAATCTTCCAGGTAAAACTATCACACGTACTAGGATATGGTTGTAAACTTGCAATTGAACAAAGTAACAAAATAAAACATGTTCGAAACCCTCTTTTTCATAAAGTCTTCTCTTAACTAGTTATAGTATTCAAAGTTTGTACCTCTTAGAAAATGTGGGAACGAAATCAGAATACGATGCTTTTCTTGTCCCCTTGATGGTATCCTGAAGGCAACCAGTAGAAGCAGAGAAGAGGACTCCTTCGGTGTCCATCTTCGTAGCAGTATCAATACCACCGGTGCTACGGAAGTGAGGAAAAGTTCTAGCAACACTTATCGAAATATAGCCATAAAGGCAACCTAGTCGAAATATCACTCCAAAAAGGAGAGATATCAAAGAAACAAATCTGAGAGAAATGCATCGCCTCTGAAAGTTACAATATGCATGGGGAGAGCGAATTGCAATTAAAATCATATAGCAAGCAACAAAACAATACAGCACAAACTACTGAAAACAGTATCTTATAGTGAATTTCTTATTTTTCTCCGTGATAAGATGAACGAAAGCCATAGTCAGCCAAAATCATTTTACTAGTTTTTCTTTCTTTCAGTCCGTTTGGGCAGCTAAAGAAGTAGGAATACAAAAGCACGCGTATGAAATTTGATCAAGCAATAGACTAATTCGCTCGCAAATTATTAACAACTTGACAGAAACACATTAAAGGCAATCATTCAATGCTAATCGCATATATTTTACTTCACAAGATCGATTGGATTACTAGAGTATAGACAACGTACATATCCAAAGTTTCTGAAATTTTGTAAAAATTGATTTCAACCACTATTATTTCTACAATTTCGGTCACTTGAAACACTTTCTCAAGATAGTTACATATGCACCAAGCACGAAAGTAACCAAAAAATTCTTTACGACAGACTGGTAGCATGTTAGCTATATAAGCTATTTCAAGTTTAAAACACTTCAAAAACCTCATTGAACAACTTTCTAGTTTGAACGGAAAGCTTTTTTTCACTCTATCGCTGCAAGAAAGTACTAAACTCAATATTATAAATTTGTGCTAGCTCTAACAGGTATATTTTCTAGATGATGCATCGACATCACTTGTTCTAATGAGAAATTTTCTAACTCTGTAAACGCCATTTATTTCTTTTATATAACTTGGAATAAACGTTAAGTCACAATCAGAAACTAACGCATTGACAGGTTATCAAACGTTATTCGTGTAATGAAGAAACACACCGAAGTTTGCTTCCCTACACTTCAATCTGCCATCCATTAAGTTTTTTCCTATAAGTGCTTTCTCAACTTATTACAATTGCTTCCGTGAACTACTAGATGTTTTGTTTTCATTTAATAGCTCTATTCGAATAGCAAGTTTGGAGAGTCGAATAAATATCATACACTAGCTGAGAGGCTCATGAAAATCATAGCATTAATAAGTTTGTTTTCACGTGAAGTATTTTTTTGTAAGCAGTGCCGACAATTCTTGAGTGTCTTTGTGTTGTTGTTTGCCTTTCCTACACATTATGATGCTGTAGATTTGCTGTCTCTGGAAAACTTTGTTTTCGAACAGCAGGTTGTACGATGCTTCACCAATCCCTTCAACTTAACATTTTTACAACTTTACGTTTAGACACTTACGATTGCTCCCAAATATTTTTAACAGACACTCTCAGGCAACTCTTACAATAAAACCTGATGTTGACGTTATGATAAGGGTTCTAATTTAGAATTGCTTCTTTGCAAAAAGTGTTCATATCAATCAACTAAGCTTTAATAAAGCAATGTCTTGCTGGCTCAGAATTTTGTTTTAAAATAGTTAAGGTGAGGTATTTCACCCTTTCAAAAATGTATGAATATTTATCTTCGGCTGTGCCTTTTCTATTTGTATTCTTTTCTAGGAAAACATTGTTTTGCACATTTAGCGCTGCTGTTTGTACGGAGCAACCAAGGAAATATTTCCATCAGACAAAACGTATGGATTTTCTCTTCTTTAGCAAACGCAATTGGATTTTTCTGTTTATATGAAATCGCCATGCTATGTTCAAAACATTAGGTTGCGACCATTAAATATAAAACCCTGAGCGTTTATACGCAAAGCTACGAACATGTTTATTTGCTTTAAGATAAGCAGCACAGTAAATCGAAAGAAAGGGAATGTAAGAGTATACTAACTGCGACGCTGCCAGCACTTTTCTGAATGATGAAATGTACATTTTTACTTAGCTGTTGTACTACATGCCTAAAAAGAAAAAATAGACTTTTTCAATAATTTCAAGTATGCCCTATTTTTATTAATTGCATTGTGTCTGATTATTTTCGAATCTTAAACAACATTTTTCAATATCAATTACTAGACAAAATCCCATATTTCGCCACAGTATTACATTTGTTCAGATCAAAGTAGGTTAACAAAGGCCATTGCCATTTTTCAAGGATGAGTCAAGCTGACGAGCATAAAAAACAATGACATGACACCGATGAAAATAACTCGCTGGGTTGATTTAGTTATAAATAATGTGGTATTTCATGTTTGCTGCACATCTGTTCATAACATGTAAGGGTTAAGCGAACTTATTTTTGCTGCTAATCTAAAAGTGGTGTTTGTAGTTGTTTTTTGCCACCCCTCCATTCATTAGACTACTATACCAGTGTATCATTACAACCTACGACCGTGAGAATTACACCAAAAAAAACGGTTTCTCACTGAAGAATGACTCTTCTCTTTGACAGTTTTTATGTATAATGCCCAGGTTTCAGAAATTCCGAATGACTTACATTCGGCCGTCTAGCCAGCATCAATAATTATGAGCTCTAAAAAGTTTGTTTGTTTCTGTCAATTTTCATTTCTCATCAGAAGTACAGGTTTTTCAGCTATGCTTTGAAGCTTGAAAGATAGAGAATCTTTAAAAGGCAAACACGTTTCCTATTAGCATTGCATCACCAGTTAACATATTCAGAAACGTTAAATTCTTATTTATGTGCTACTGCTTTATTTAAGGGTTTAGAGAAAGTGTGACTTTTCGCTTATATGTTGTGCTCGCAACACGCATGGTTTCTGCTAGAGTGGCATCTGCTTCCTGCAGTCCCCAAAAAACCGCTAACCCTTTGACTCACATAACTCTTTCTAGTAGTAGTGCAAGTAGCAAAGGTAAACAGATGGCTGAAATTTCCGCTGAACCAGCTAACGGAGGTGAACCACCATCTTCTGGCCAATATGAAGATCCTCTTCACTACATCACTTCAGAAAGACGCTTCCACTCTCTGCATCGTATTCAAGCACAATTGCATAAACAACTTTCCACTGTGCAGCAGAAATTGATCCAAGTTCTTAATGAACACTTTTCAGAGTTTGTGCATTTATCAAAAGGTATGAAGACAGTTGAACAGAGGCTTTCTGCTGTTCAAGAACCACTCCAATTGAGCCAAGAATTTGTAACTGTAACATTGGAAGAATGCAGAAAATTGAATCAGGAGGGAGAGTTCCTACGAAAAAAATTGAATGCTGTTCACGCCTCAGAGCACGATGCTGTGATGTATTTAGGGTGCCATTCAGACTTAGAAAATGTTGTCCTGAACTTATGCTCTATTGATGAGAAAGGTGCTCAATTCCCTGACCTGCTTAAAACAATTTCTTCATCTTTAGGAATTGTCAATAATACTAGGAATGGGATGATGAATTTTCTACTTTTGGAGGTGCCTTTTCCAAAGATCAACTTATCTGAAGAAATGCGATCAAATTCTCTTTTTTCTACTTTTCTGCACTCGCACTGGCTAGATGAAGCATCGATACGATCTCTATTGGAAGTTGCAACTGGTATTGTTTCCAGTGATAGGATATCTGCTCTTCAAGATACATTTCTATCCATTTCCTTTCTTAACGTGGAATCAGATCAATTTCTTACGCGCTATGTCGTTTTTCTTAATTCCTCCCGAGAGCTTCATAGATTACGTATGACCCTCTCTGGGTTGGAATCTGATCGATTGGATCGACCAATAGAGTTGCACCAAGCACATGCAGCCTCGACATGGAATGGACCCTCTACACTATTTCTTCGCATGCTTCTGGATGAGATTCACTTTCTTGAAACGAATTTGTCTCAAAAATTATATTCAGAATTGATTTTTCTCTTGACCATGCTTGTAGTATCATACGCAAAAGGTGTACATAGCTTTTCTGATGAAATGCAATGCACAAAGGATGAAAATAGGAGAAACGCGTCAAGCTCCCCGATACGAGCGTCGTATGTTATGTGTGAAACGCTTATTTTATGCATTTCCAGTGTCTGTAAGAGCCTAATTATCCTTCAACAAATGGAAGCGGGTATATAACTTAGCTGTGTTGTAAAAATTACAAAATATGAAGATGCAGTTCGAAAAATGATAAGCGATTATTCAGCCGTTAAAGCATTGGGCTGAGTGGTTTTGTATTGCTATAGACAATTAATATTCGTGATATTCGCTTCCCTAGAAAATCCTTGTTGTACATGTGCAATGCAAGCTTTTTATACGCTTCTTCCATATTTCTTTGCAATTTTAGTCGAAGATGCTTTTACGCGAATTATCCTTGTACCATTTCTTGAAAAGGTATGCAGTCATATATATGAAGGCAGCATTCCTTGTTGTAGTGAGATTAGGGAAACGAGATATTTGTTTGCACAAGAAATTTTATATAATCTTTTTAACGCAATTGAAATCTCTATGGAGTGCATTCGTTTGAAAAAATTTACAATAATTTTAACCGCCACTCTTCAAAGAGGTGTTTTTTTATGTATTTCATGTGTCAAAATTTTTTAAACATTCGTCCATTTTTTATTGTATGATTAGGCATTGCAAGAAATTGAATTGGCAGAATCAACAATATCTTCTCGAACAGCCAAGCAAGAAGCCACGGTATAATAATGTTTTCAGTTGGACTAGATTTCATAACATTAAGTTAACAGCATGGAAAGTAACTCCAAAACTATGAATTTAAACAGAAAATTGTGCAATTCTGTCTTCCCAAATGTTTAAACAACAAAAGAATCACAGCACTACACCACCCTAACAGTACTGATAGTACTCCCTCAATTTTTTTAGCCTTTGTTTTCAACTTTTTTCTTTAAAGAAATGTTTAGACAAAGTGTTCTTTTTATAAATGTATTTACTCTTATGATTGTGTTGCTTACTTTGCTAACAGCTCTTGATGTACGAATGCTACTGTTGTGCGTGAGTCAGTTATTTTATATTTCGTCACTCCTTTTAGATTTATATCATGTGTGAATACAGTTCCTTTTACCATTTTTGGAATATTTGACGGCGACTTTACTGGAAGATAATACTTTGTTAAAATGGATTGCTAGTCGATTATGTCATCATTCTAAAGAATCCCACGCTCTTGCTAGGGTTCGTTCACTTGGGCTATATTCTAATGTGGTAGGAGCATCTGTTGTCCAAGTAAGGGTTGTATTCAATTTCGTCTTGTCAGTTTCTTTTCTTTATATGTTTTTTAATTTTCCCGTTTGGAGAATTAGTGTAAGTCTTAATACGTGTACATACCCTTTTCACTGAGTAAGATTTGTGTAGTATGTATATAGTTTAAATATAATATGTTTGGTTACGGGAATTCTTTCTTTTTTTCATTTTCTCGCTCTTCTTTGTTTTCTGTTATTATTAGCAGAATAGAGCTTTCTCTTTAAAATGTCTTTCTGTTTTTATATGAAAATTTTTATACTTTGATTGTATACAATGTTTTGTCTCAGATTATCGAGAAGTATTTTTCCTCGATATTTCTACCTGTATTTCCTGAAGATTTTGCTATCAACTATCATGCAACGGGAAAGTACGGATGTTTAATTTTTTCAAGAGATTGAACGAATAAAAAATGATTCAAGGAGTTTATTTACTGGGGGTGGCACATAAAAAAAATAAAGTATTAGCTTTTTTATAGTAGTTTTGTTTTTTGTATGATAGCCATGTTATTTGGTGATGAATGCCGTATACATTTTGCTCAAAAGAAAGCTTGAAACGCAGGGAAACTACTACGAAGAAGTAGGATATGCTTTAATGTATAGCTGTTCTTGAGAGAAATTTCAGCTTTTCATGTTTGCAAAATACAGTAGCCTATTTTGCCAGGTAGGAAATTTTACTCATATTTCCTCTGTTGTTTCTTTTGATTGCTTTCGGATATGCGTTTGCTGCACATCACACAGATTCTTGAATAAATTGGGTGCATGTATGGAAGCCACTGAATTCTCTGCTTGGAAAAAATCATCGATATTTCAAAATTTTGACAAGAAGTGGAAAACCCAAGTGTATTTCTCAATTGTCCGGTCACAGTCTCAAACAGCTCTTGAACCTTCTTTTGTTTTTCCTACTGCTTTCAAGGAAAGATTTCAGTTTGAGCACAGCGTATGTACATGCTATGTGATACATTTAAAGGGAAAGTTAGAAGATACAGTTCTAGATGAAGGTTTTCATTTTTGTTAGATAGTTTGCTTTTTTGGTTAGATGTATATAAGTTTATTAGAAAAAGATTCAGCCACTCTAGTTTCAATTGTTGACACAATTTTTAACCATGTATCGTTTTCTTCAGGAGTTTTACTTGCGTGGCTCAGTCGCGGTCCTACAGCAAATTAAGAATCTCTTTAATTCGAATACATTTTTAGATAACTGCTTTGGATTAACAATTCGATTCGTGGTAGAAATCATCCTACGTTATATTCTTTACGTCAATTCTATTTTTAAATATATTTTACCCCATTCTTCTGGACAAAATACAGGTAGGTTTTCGCTCAACAAAAGCACGTTTGATTTGATCAATTTCTCTCTATTCTCTATATACTTTTTGGCAGTGCTAGAATTTTTTTTTATTTTACATCTTTATAATATGTGCTCGTTTTCTTTATTTAACTACAGACGAACTAGTATAGGGAAAATGTATGCTCTTCACACCATAGATACTTTGTTCTGAATGTGTTTTTGAAAATTTTGCTTTCAGAAGAAATATCCATTTCAGATACAAAAAATGTTCCATTGCATTTCGTTGGTTCGTTCCCATTTATGCCATTTATCAATACATTCTCTGAACTTTCAAAATGTGTGTGTCACTATTTTGGTGGGATTGCAACATTATAGATATTTGGAAAAGAACCAATCAAATTTTCAAGATGTGTATTCCCGCTTATACATTAAAAAAAAGATGTACAGTGAACAAATCGAGATGAAAATGGGTGGGTATTAAATGTATGCGTATTGTGGGACTTTATTCTGTTGTTCTTTTAATAATTTAGGTTACATATTAGCTGATATTGTGGGCATTCAAGAATGGATGTCTGTTGATAAATCTTTTAACTCTGTAAAAGATTGCTTATTTGAACCTGGTGAACATGGATTTCTTGTTAAATGCATGCTATCAACTTTACAAGACAGCTGTTATAAATATGCATCCCATTCTTTGGATACGGAATTGAATCATTCTCCACATCGTCAAGTTATTGGTATTTTCTTTAAGGTTTTGACGGAAATATCGCTTCAATTGGAAAATACTTTGCAGATTTTTGTGAGTCTATTCCTGTCTTTATGTTCTAATTATAGCAAGCTGCAGAAGTGAGGGTCTAGTATGCATTTTCTGCGCTTTTTTTCCCTTTTTTCTTGAGGCTGTCTTTAAGGGAATCCTAACTAGTATTGCTGTTTTTCTTATTTTGTACAAATAATCCCCGCTGTACATTGTTAAAAAATCTTGACTATTGAATTTGCATGACTAGGATAACACCATGTGTTAGGTAGTTTCAAGCAATTGTTTGACTATGTTTGTGTTTTTGAGGATGTATTAGTACTGTTAAACATGTAATATGGCTTTTGTGTGCAATAGGAGCATCAATTAATTAAAGGGATTGAAGAAGAAGCATGTGCACAACTCGTTGCCTTAAAAAGTATCCCCACTATGTATCAACTGACGAAACGCGAGGTGAAACCTTGAAAAATTGTCAACTTTTCATGTTGTCTTATTATACTTTTTACTTCTGTTTCCATTTTATCATTGAGCCATAAACAATTCAGCAAGAACTACCATTCATAGAATACAGCTTTAAAAGATGGCCTTATTTATATACATGCATAAACGTGAAATTCCTCGTAATTTACCTCTAATATCGGCATGCTTACTTATTCTTTATTTATTAAGTATTGTGTTTTTTTGGCTAACTTATTTAATGTATTTTTGTTTTTAAAGTAATTCTTCTGATTTGAAATATGGGAGGTTGTATCTAGATGTGTTCTTTACTTTGCAACTTATAAGGCTTTCAAATGTTGTGGTATTTGTTAGGCACCTACTAAACCTAGCTCTTACGTTGATAGTATTCTCTATTGTATTACCACAACTCGAGATGCCTTATGCAAGATATGCCCTCAGGTAAGATTGGTGTTTTTTATGAAAAGATTATTTTTAGTCAACATGTCACCCACTGCTTTATTGAAACGCCATGCGTGGTTATAATAAATATCATATTTCGCTCAAAGTAAGTGGGTTTTGGCACGTCAATTTACGAGACATTCATTTTTATGCTTAGTTCTTAATCTTTTTTGAATTTTTCAGGCATATTTTAACTGAGGAAATTATTTCAAGCGTTGCTGCTACTCTTGTCATTTTTATTTTTCGTGAATATTCTTCTGCTCTAAGTGCTCTCGTTTTTACAATGTAATATCTGAACTGGAAATCCTCTTAATCCATTGTTAAAGAATTGTTGCTAATGCGTTAGAAACTACGTCTTGATTAAGTACCATGACTTTCATTTGTAGGGAACATGACGCAGCTGCGTACTCTTGTATAATATAAGATTCTAGCCAGCGTCACATTCTTTGAGATAGTGTTTGGCTTTTGCTTTTTTTCGTGTATCTACAGGATGCACTCTGTGTTTTAAACATTTTTTATCTTGAGTTTCGGCATGTTAAAATGTTTCTGTTTTATTTGATTTTATCTTGGCAGCTAAAAGTTTCTGAGTGGATGGTGCAAGTGGTAGATTTTATGTCGCAGCAATTTCTTCAAGAGGTAAAGAATTAGTATTTTGGGGTTTAACGATTGGCTTTTATAGAAGGTGTTACGTTTTTTTCCGTGTAAAATTCAAATAGACAATCACTTGAAGTTTTCTCCATACAGCCTACTTCACTCAAGCAAGGGTTTTTGTATTGCTGAATTGGATTTTTATTGTAATTGAAACTTATCCTCACCTCTTTCAGATTGCCATTCTTCTTCAAGCAGTCAAGCGGCAACAGCGCTCTCTTATACGATTACAGAAAACAGACCGTGAAGGAACCACTCAAGTATGGCTTACCACCTACAACTGAAAAAGCGACCTGATAGCTTTTAGTGATTGAATCATTATTTTTTCGTAGGTGGTAATGAGTTAGAAAGGCTGTAGCACGTAAAGAAATATTAGAGGGGTATATGTGCCTGTCGAAAGCACAGCTTTTACACATCTGCTTGTATCCCTAAATTTTAGAATAAGATAACGCTAAGAATGTAGAAAACTTTTGAATGTAATTGAGAAGCGACTAAGAAAGTGTACTATCATTTTCTGTTATTTCTTACTTTGCAGATTGACGCGTTACGTGATTTTGACAAGATCATCTTGCAAATAAAATTGGTAGAGGAAACAATAAAATTACAATTTTTTCAGTTTAAATAACTTAGACGCTTTCTTACTAGTTGAAACTTTTATTGAGCATAGTAATTATTGCATGTGTGCATTGAATAAAAACTTCCCGTTTCTCTCTTGTTTAACAAATTTTTATTTTATTATATTTGGTTCCCTTAAGGATATTCAACATTTTCACAACGCATGTTCCAACGAGTTGGTAACTGGCACTTCCATAATTTTGTCAACTCTTGTGGAAAAGGTTAGCTTGATTCTCCCCACGAATACATTGATTTATGGCCAGCTCTTCCCAAAATTATACTGTCTGCTTTCGGGGATTTTCATGTGTGGTTTTGTGCGGTTTCTTACGACTTTATAAATGTCTTGAGGTGGTCATTTTAGAACCAAAATCCTACTGAAATGCATTTATTGTATGCGTTTTGATTATAAAATAGAAATAAGAGCCATCGTTTTCATACGTTCTTGCTTAAGTACGCACCAAAAACTACTTTATATTTTTCAATGGCATGCATGCATTACACCATGCAGACAGAGAAGCTATGCAATGAATCTGGATAAAAGCAACGGCCTCAAAATATACGAAATATAGTACCACATATGATATTTTACAGACTATCACCTTGCGGGAGAATAGGGCTAGCATTTTTCCACCCTCTCCATGGGATCAGTTGCTCACTTCGGAATAAGGAAACAAGTCATTCTAGAAGTTGTGTCCAAAAATGTATCATCCTATATTTTGGCTTGATTAGATTTTTCGTTTGCTTTAAGCTATCTTCTTTATTTAGATAATATAGGTTCATGATTCCAATGAGTGCAAAAGGATGTATAATTTGAGAAAATTTTTTATGTATGCAATTCAACAAGTGTTATTTCTTAGCTCTTCTACATCTAAAAAAATTACAAAATATTTTGTTGGTAAGCATAAAAACGCACCTTCCATGTTGTGATCATAGCCAACATCTAACCATATATGTAAAACAACAGAGAAGCCTCCCTAGACATTTTATTTGTCTTAAACTATTTTACACACATACAATCATGCATTGTATAAAATCCTATAAAATTTAATCTTTTCAAAGATTTGCTGTAAATGAAGAGCAACAAACTTTAACAAATGCGCAGAACTATTTTGTATATACTTCGCAACAAAGTGCATACATACCTGAAGTGCTATTATTTTACGGTAAATATTTACGTGTGCAAATTATAGCAAGCCGCTCTTTGAATATAGTTTTTGACCATAAGAACAAACTAAAATGATGGTAAAAAAAAACGCAACATGCTTCTTTAGCAAGAGTTGTTGGTTTTTAACAAATGTAATTACAACAGAACAATTGCAAATTTACAAGACAATTTTGATCTGTTAATATTTCTGATTGTAATAAATGGGGCATTACATCGCCAGATAATGTTCTTCTACATTTCAAGAAAAACATCTGCATGAGATCACCTTTTTAAAAGCATACTCTTTCCATTTCGGTGACTCAATCTGTCAGCTTTGAGGAATTGCTACAGTGTTTTTGGAAGGAGGGCAATCTTCCAATTTTCTTCCAAAATTAAACTCTAATTGAATGCTTTGTAGCTCATGCATCATTTCCCCGTTCACCCATTTAAAAAAAGATGAGCGTATGAATTATAGGAGAGAAGCTCAAACGTAGTTTGAAAGGTTTTGCTTTGGTATTCCAAGTCTAAATGGGAAAAACTGCCCATCCTTTGAACATTTTGCATTGAACGTCCAGAAATACCCTCTATGATGCCTTTACAGGAAGAAGCATGTCCCACAAAAAGTAAGCATCCTGAATAATCTTTTCGAATGGTAGAAGCCGTTGCTACTGAGCGTTTAATACACTTCTTTTCGCCCTTTTCTGGAGCTGTTGGGATGGAGTAGGACTGATATGTATCGTCTATGCTGCACAAAAGTTACAAAGCATAAAGTTACTGTCACCAATCTTCTCAAACAAATTACTTTACACACAACACATTCGGATAATCCTCTAAAATCAGATAACTCATGGATAGTAAAATGAGATTACATACTTTCAGTTTCAACTGGAAATGAGAAAAAAAACTTCCTGCATTTGACAAAACAAAATTTTTTCAAGAGGAAAGGCAATGTGTACAAACGTGTAAACTAAACCTCTACACTCTCCCTAAACTCTTCAAATCGTAACAGAAGTAGATTATATACAGTAAATTTCACATGATTGCTACAACGTATACTGTTGAAAATTCAAGCTATGTTTTTCTGACTTTGGAAAAAATAATTTCAGCTCGGGAACTGTTAAATAACCGGGTGGCCACTCAAATGCTATTTCGCATATTCCAGATTCAATTTTTATTTTAATATCATCAGTTTGCTTCCTTGCAATTATGGCTGCGGTTTCAACACAACGAACAAAAGGTGAAGTAAATATATGGGATACATGTATACCTTTAAGATAGTTTGCTAGTTCGATGCATTTGGTTCTTCCAATATTTGATAATGGGGGATCCCGTAGCCTGCCTATGGGAGAGTTTGAGGCCCATAGAGGATCTAGGCTGTCTTGTCTATCCCTGAAAAGCACAAGTTTCATAGTGAAGGGAATGAGCTATCTTTGCATAATCTCGTTTTTCTTGAATTTGAACGTACGATTTAAGGGAAAGATACCTTTATATGACTTGAAGGCCCTGCAACTACGCGTTTTCTAAAGTTTACAAAGAAGTTTTGCTTTTTTTAAAATTACATGCATAACAAATGGAAGGAAAGGCATATTCTGTTGCAAACGCTTAATTTACTTAATTCGTACTGAAATTCTCTACCAATATTAATTTCAATTCTAAATTGCATTGGAAAATAGAAATCTTGCAAAAATGTGCACATCTCTCAAATAAAAAGGTATCAGAAACAGCAGTAGAAACGTAGGCTACAACTAATTCTAATCTAATAGAATTATCTCGAAAATTTACTGCAATTTCAAGCCATCTTCACAAGTGGATAGCAGGAAAGTACACAAATATATAACGCACATCCCATTTCAAGTGTATAATTATTTTATTCTTCTACTGCTTGACAAAGCAGTATCCCATTTAGAGTATTCTTTTGAAATAACCATAAATTCGAAGACTGCCTGCCAAATTTTACAACTCCCTGAATTTAAGCCAACTAATATTTAGGTCAGCCATAACAAGAATAGTGAACTAATCCCATGCGTAAATTACAGTTATCACATTTTCCTAAGGGAGAAGCGTTGGAATGGTAAGATAGCCCCACCCCTTTGGCAATCGCATGTCCAAAACTACTTTTGGTTTCAAGATTGCTCCTCACGAAACACGGATACTAAATAAATCTTACCCATGGCGAATGACAAGGACATCCGATCCACTTCGAAGGCGGAAACTATCTGATTTCGCTTCCATAACCTAATGCTTTTAAATATTTACTGTACTGAATTTATCATTCTAAAAATAGTATCATCACTGCCCTACTATCGAGCAAGAAGAGTAGAAAATAATATATAGGATAGCATTTCTCTAAAACAAATATCGAAAGATTGTTTATCAAGGAAGAGCAAGCTTTGGAAAAGCCATCACAGTAAAAGGCATAACATTGAGTGCCGGGGACTGGGCTGAAACTCTCAAAGGAAAAACGTGTCATGTCATTTTGGAAAAGCATAGGCTTTAGGCGGAATTTCAATGCTTGAGTTGGTATGCTTTAACCTTAAAGTGTGCATCGTTTCATATAGCAGCAGTTGTTATCTATCAACATGGCTCCTTTTTAAATGATTAGAATTTGCTCTCCTTCAAAATTTGAGTAGAGATTTATGCATGCGATTTTCCAATCTTTTTAAATTAAGAAAAATTCAATGACAACACAAAGATACAAAGATTTGTAGTGAGTTGCCTTTTTACATATTCAATCAACAATTTGTATCTCTATGTTGTTTAAACAAAAGACAGCGAGAGGTAGAAGTACGCGCGTACGGATAAATCCATAGTTATAACAAAATGAATCTTCACACTATTTGAGTTATGATTCAAAAGTAAGAGGGGCACTCAAACAGTAGAAGAGGGGTGCTAATAGCAAATACGAGAATAACAAAAATGAAATTGTCCACCTACCTCTAAAAATGTAGATATGAATGCTGATGTTATACAAATGTTTATTTAGTATCGACAGATATTAGATAATACTGGAAATGGAAATATTTTTCAGAAGCAGCAAAGTAACGGTAGTGGTGGCTAATTTACATGGAATTAATACTATTGGCCCGAAAATCCTATAGGAAGACCCATTGCTATTCGAAGTTTAGATTCTTCATCATCCACTCCAGTGTCAATCTGCTCCTTTTCATCATCTTTATCCTCACCAATTATTCCTGTTGGATCCTTAGAAATGTTGACACTGTTTTTTCCGTCGATCGCATTTACTTTTTCGTTGGGAATTCCACTAAGGGTTTTGCGTTTTTTCCGTTCTTTTCGCTTCAGATGTTTTTCTTCTTCACGTTCTCGAAGAGCTTTTAGCCGTTGTTGTATTTCCAAATCATCTTCCGCGTCCGTGTTGCATAGCTTTTTGTGATATAACTGATGCAATTTCTTCTTCACAGTATCCACAGAGACATGTTCAACTCGCATAGTCATTCCTAAAAGACGATTGTGCTTCTTTCCATTTATATGATCTAGATACGCTTGAGAATCCTTAATTAAGCATTCACAAACTTCACACCAATATCCTCCTTGATACATTTTTGGGGTCTGTGCTGTCACAACTTTAGATTTACCTAATTCTTTCTCTAAATTAATAATTTCAGGTCGAGATTGTAAAGGTTTCCTTAAATGTGCAGCAGGATAAACCTTCTCTTTACGAGGTGCAGGGAGCAAATTAAGATCATCATCGTCCTCATCCTTCTTTTTCTCGGTGGCACGTTTACTGAAAAACTCACGATCCCACATTTTTCGCCCATAACTATCCACCCGTTCAGTAGGGCCATCGCTGCGTTCGAATAGAATCTTAGATGATTCCTGTGCATATTTCTCAGCAGCTTGATTGTCTTGACCAGTTCCTCCACCGACTCTTCCTTGATTGTGTTGCTGCGCCATCCCGTTCGAAGACTAATATGAAAGATATAAACACGAGAAACTAGAAATTTTACACAGCAGAAAAACAAGGTCGTTCAAGAAGGGTCATAGAGCTCCAGATTAAGGAACTGTTCATGCTAAACGGAATAAAAAGTCAGGGCAATAGAAAGAAGTTAATCAAAAGTAACCGAAAATTGAAACAGCTGATGTTAAATTAAGGGGGGACACCAATCAAATCGGTATTAGGTAAATCACATATATACTAAGAAACACATCGAATTGTCGTATCAGCGTACAGTAAGTAACCAGCTAACTATTTCTATGATAACTTGGAAGTTCTGCACTTTATATCCATCATAATGAAATAAATGAGGCTAAATCTCTATCTACAATAATTCCTTAATTCAAAAAAAAATCATTGATATAGTGCAGGGTATGAAACGAGAGTCCAAGCAAAAGTGACAATTCCGGTAATACCTATAAGATGAATAGACCGACCCAATGGCCCCTTCTAAGCCAAAGCCTTAGAGGAAGTAGCTACTTTTGATTCTGCAAATTTGATAAAAGTAATAATCGGGCTCCAGTTGACCAAACAATAATATGATTGCCGGCAGAATAATGAAATGAACGACCTACGAGTACTTCAGAGACGAAACAGCACTCTCCAGTCCCATTCTATAGACTGCAAAATAGGCACTCAACTGATAAACTTCTGAAGAAATATCAAAGAAAAACCACTGTTGAAAAGAATGCCGCGCAGCACAAACAAATTGGTAAGAATGCTTTATCTTTCAAATGAACGCAAAGCTTGTATACGTCCATAATTGAGGTATACTGAGACATGAAGTCGACATGAAACAATTTGCAATTCGTTGTACACAGAAGCAGTTACGGTGCATGCGTTGAAAGTAAAGCTATTAGTCGAGCCGAAAGGATGTCACATTTCGAGTATGGGTAATTAGGAGATTTCTAAGTTTCTTGGTGTCACCAAACTTTAGGCTTGATGAAGAGAGCACAACAGACTCTGACGAGGAAGATGCATCTCCAACTAATCAATCCTCACTCATCATGAACTCGCCCTCAAATTGGCTTTGTACAATACATCCTAAACTGTGGCAGACTAAATCGCCTTGAGACTGTACTAAAAGCGTTGATTTTTTGACATGGGCTCGAAAAATACACTCTTTCACTCATTGGTTTGTATTTTCATATCTAGCATTGAAAAACAGAATCAAAGTTTAGCAGGCGACTGATTATAGTTTTTTAGTCTGCCATTCAAGCTTCCATTGTAATGTTATTTTTTCCTCTTTGACTGTTATTTTCGGTAACGTCTATTTTCTTCCAAAATCAAGGTAAATAAACTAAATTAGAAAATAAAATCAGAGTGCTCTGCTATTTCTGTCTCAATAATTTTTAAAATTTTTGCGAATCATGTATTTTTATCCGATCGAGCTCAGGTTTATGCGCTCAAGTACTCATGGAAACGTTGTGATTTAAAAAGCTCTATTCGTCACGTTTTCGCCAATAGATAACTCGATTCCGGCTGACTGTTTCTCTCTTTTCGTGAGCTCGGTGTAATGCCCGTGTTACAACTCAAGTGAATTGGGTTTCGTGAGGTCCAGATTTGCATACATGAACGAAACAATACATTTAGCAGACACAAAAATTCACGTCATAAAATCAATAACTACGCCTTTAATCAAAATTTAGGAAGAAGCCATAAATTAATGCGAATGAGAGCAACAAACAATCTAAACATGGCATAGCTAATAACAGAATGTAAAAATTCTTTTTCATTAAAAAATTATGCTTAAGTTATCAATATTATATTACCCTATCAGCAAGCCAACTTGCAACTCAAGTCCGCTTTAATTTCTGCTAAACAACCAAACTTTTCACATTGCCCCTATCTGCAACTGCGAACAATTCCGTTATTATATAAATCACAGCATATAAGTTGAAATAAATACAAGTGGCAATCACATTATGGAAAGTGTAATGCGCAGAATCCTGATATTTCCTAGTCTAAACCCCACTACTTGACATAGGATATTATCAAGTATTCATAAATTACTAAAAAAATCTTGCTCGGCTTAACCTTTTGATTGGATTGTCAGCGTACTCAAAGATTTTCTTATGATTGAGCCGCTGCTGCTAGCATAAAAGCAATAGAATGTAGTGATTTGGGAACTCAAGTTAGGTGGTAATATAATTGACTGTGTATAATGAGTGAATTTCCATGCTACATTTTACGTTTGAATTGTTCACAGCTTAATTTTATTTTAATTAATGCAGTTTGGCTCATATCGCAACCAGCAAGGTTGAAATATCGTGATTTTTATATCAAGTTAACAGAAATTAATAAGGTAGTAATTGATGGAGAGTTTGGGTATATTTGAAGTGTAATGTAACACACTGCGATCATTCGTTAATTTTAAATAAGCAGAATAAAAGAAGAAGAAAAACCAAAACTAACGCTTTTACGCTCTTCAACCTTTTGAAAGGTTTTGCTAACTTGAGTCTTAATTAACGTAAGAATGTTTGCAGTCGTCCAATATATTCTTCGAAATCTCTCTTTGCCTGCACCAACACTCTTTGTAATCCTAAACATTTGCCAAACTCATAGTTTTGTGCATATACCCACTAACTCTGTCTTTAATGACTACAGAATGTGAGGCTTGTCTACAAATCTTATTTGCTACCATTCATTCTGTTTCGCACTTGAGCGTACATGTTATGGAATGTTCTTCCCAGCGTAAAATTTTTACTTGCCCGTGCAATGTTTGTAACGCACACTACGCTGACAATCTTTAAACGATTTTACATCTTTCGTTGAAAAAATCCATTTAAAGTGAATAAAAATTGCTTTTTAAAGAAGATATGAGCGTTTTCTCCCAAAAATGTTGAAAACACAATGGAAAAAGTATGCTACTTCCATCGCCATTCCAACTGGTCGTTTCATTATTTAAATTTTTTGTTTGAGTTTCTCTACTAAAATTCACAAACATATATTACACGAAGATATTAAAATTATGAGAAGTAAGTCTTTGTTCACCTATTTTCTATTTCATAATAGGTGCATGTTTACTTGTAGTGCGCCCTTTCGTGTAGTAAAATCAAGTCTAGATTCAACACTTTTCTATCCATAAAATCTATTTGCAGGTCTTTTACTACAGTATTATAGGTTACCTGATTATTGTCTCATTGCAAAAAAATTTGGAATTTTTATAGTACCTTTTTATCTCATTTTGGTAAAGGGCACATCTATGGCCGTCGTTTCCTACAGATGCTTTTTTATCTTGTAAGGAAGCGTACTGAACTCGGAATTTAATTTAACTTCATCCTTACAATACATTCCCCTTGTTTTTTTACAGCACTACACTAATCTGTATGGCATACGCTGCTGAATTTCAAATATCTCAGTCGAATCTCAACCTCCTTTCTTTATGAATTTGTTATTCTTCCGTTTCACTCTTCACAGAAACGTGCCTTAACATTATAAAATATCTGTTAAAATATTTTTTCTTTGATGAATTCTTTTAGAAATACTGAATATAATGTCCATCTATAAATTACAAAAATTTCAAAGTTCTTAGAAAGTGCGTTTGCCTGAATCAAGCAAGATTTTGATTGCTGTTCAATAACATTCTATCCATAATATTTCAAAGGAAGCGTCATAACCATTCAATCAGACATTTTCAGTTGCTACTGCAATCCTTTTGTACTTTAGTGTATATATATACTTAAATGCAAGTTCTAGAATATATTTTTGAATTACTTGTTCCTGTTCACTCTTAAACATGTTTTCGGAAACAACACAGAGTTTAAGTGGATTCGCACAGTTGTGAGTAATCCATTTTACTTCTAAAATATCTTTTACAAATATCTGTAGTTGCGCTGTAAATGAAAATAAAGAAGGTAGTTTGTGAAATAATTTCTGATTGCTTCGCTTATGCAAAAGAATAAGGACGCTAATATTACTCAAAAGTATCATTACCTAAGGTGATTTATCACTGAATTCTTAACATGACTGAAAAAAGAAAGCTTAATATTTCAGTGAACAAAGTAAAAGTGAAATAAGCAAACTGTCATTATAGGAGTAAAGCATACGATGACCATGAATGAGTTCAAAAAATGTATCCGATTTGTTGCATGAAATGCAACGGGGAAGCTGCTAACAAATGGTTTTTTGTTTGCCATAATGCAGTGCAGTGCGTGTAATTCAATCCACACATACTGAGACAGTCTTTACCTAAACAGTTTATATTGCTTGACAAATGTCAGTTACAATAGAGTGCTGCTTGATTTTGATTATGTTTGTTTCCTTACCCAATGAATACTGCTACGTTATCCCTTGAGTTCACTACACCAATTTGCAGTTTCTGGACCAAGGCAAAATTTCATCGGCAGTTGAATCGTGCTGCTCCTGTACATGTCTGCGCTTCGTTGATGTCTCTTCTGAAGAAAAATTATAAGTGACTTGTTGATGAGCGCAAAACACTCGTCTTCATAAGTTTTAAAAAATTTACAGTAGAGATCTCGCTGTTGATAAAATGCTGTCTCGAACCCCAGGTTCAGTGGTAAATGTCACTTCTGCCAATTTTACCAAGGCAATGTCTCATAAGCTACCGCATGGACCATCTGATTCGATATCAAATCTCTCATGGGTAATGAACGGATAACATTTAATAGTTTTCTAACTTTTTTAAAGACTCACTTCACAATATGATACTTTGAGGGAAGGGTTTCTTGAGAGTTGTGAAAATCATGCTTGCCATCTCTTGCTACAATGTAATACTGTGGGTGAAAGAGTACTATGTGTATTGAACGATGAAGAGTAAAGGTCTTCCTATTTGTTTTTGATAATCTTATTCTCTCATCAATACCAAGTGCAGTCACTTAGTGGCGATTTTATACGGCTTGTGCCACCGCAATACTAGCTTCATCATATCTTGCAGTCGCATCGAGAGAAAGAAACTGTATTAATTTTTCAGAGTCATGAACCAAATCCAAACTTCATAGCTGCAAGCAGCTGGGATAATACAGTTCGCATATGGGAAATTCAAACTGGGTTAAATAACACTCCATCACCCCAGGCGAAGGTGATGTTTCAGCATGATGCTCCAGTTCTTAGCTGCTTTTTTTATCAGGTGGGTGGAATAGAATGCAGTTGATGCATGAATTTTTGTGGGATGGTCTTCTATTTCTCGTATAAATTGTTGCATAGAAAAGAATTTTGTGATTCAATTTCTTTAGTACTTCGTTTTCAGCGAAGAAGCATTTTTTGAACAGTGTTTTAAATCTAAAACTCAATTGCGAAAAATAATTCTTTCTTAATGGGAATCTGGGTTGGTAAGATCCAGTCATATAATAGAAAGTTTCTTTATTAGCATTTGATATTACTGGCGAATCGTTTTAATCTTCTACTAAGAGTTATAAATGAATGTTTAGGATAACAGTAAATTTTTTGCGGGGGGATGCGACAAGATGGTGAAGGTATATGATCTTAATTCTGGGTCTTCCCAGGGAATGCAAATTGCACAGGTAATATTAGCACTAAATTTTTAACAGTTTTCTTATGTTGAGTTTTTCAATCTGTATTATTATTTTTAGCAGCTTAGTTGGGTTATATGTTTCATAGTGTTATACTTCGCTGTGAATTCCTTGTTTAGTTTGTGTTTTATCTATAGTTATTCCTTTCTTGTCTTATCGTCTATATGCTATAAAAATGGTGTTGTCTTCTCTTAAAATTTCAAAGCACATGTTTTGTCTTTTTACGTTTTCTCTGTATTTTGTAGAGTTTCTCTAAATAAAGCATTTTCTCCTCATCAGTTATTACAAACATTCTTAACTATATTTGCTTGTCAACATTCTTTTTTGCTCAGCATGATCAACCTATCAGTAGCATTGCCTGGTCCTCTCATCTCTCCGTTCTAATAACAGGTTGAAATTCCATGCTTTGCGCAACAGAATGTTACTGCCAGCATTTCCATTCTAATATGAACTTTTTTGGTTTTATAAGTTAATATAATAAGCACTTTTTTTTGTATATTTGGACTACCTCAGTGATTAATTTTTAATTGAATTTTTTTCCTTATTGTAATTTTCATTTTCTAGTAAGCTGGGATGGCATGTTAAAGATGTGGGATGGAAAATCTGCAAATCCAGTTTTGCAGAAAAATATCCAAAGCAAGGTTTGTATATTTGTTGATTCGATTAAGTAAAAATTTACACATGGCCTTGTTTACCACTCATTGCATGTTATATCTGTAACTTAATTATATGGAATTTTCGACACCTGAAAAGCTAAATGTTATCAAATTTGCATACAGCATAGTGAATTGGTAAGGTAGGTATTATTAGTAGACAAATTTCATTCGTTTTATTTATTTAGCAATATGTGTGAGCATATTGTGGACCTCTATTTTTATTATCTAGCTCATATCTGATTAGAATTTTTTTATTACCTTTTCACTGTATTCTTCCCTTTTCTATCAGGTTTTTTTATTCAAAAAATTTAATAATGACTGAACTGCTATCTTCTCTATTTTTAATTAATTTTTTTCAGCTATATGCTATGGATTTAACTGGTTCCATTCTTTGTATTGCGGATAATCAGCGGCAACTATATGTTTGGGATCTGTCTTTGCCACTTGATAATCAACCGCTAAAACTTATTTCTTCTCTTAAAATGCAAACCCGATCTCTCTCCTTATTTCCTACAAGTTCTGCCGTTCCTGGTGTTGCCGTTGGATCCATTGAGGGCCGATGTGCCATTATGCACTTCGATGAAAACACAAGGTACTTCCATACTACAGCTATAATTGCAATTTCAAAGGTATAATCATCTTCTTTGCTGCAAATTCACATTAACTACCGTAAGACGACCGTGTAGAAGTATGCGGGCATGCTCAATTAGGTTTTGAATATGAATATTTTATGGAAATGGTTTTGGTTTAATTTTGATTTTATTTATGCGTTTTGATTTCAGCAAAACTCAAAATTTTTGTTTTAAATGCCATCGAGTAGAAGAACGTGGCATTTCCAGCATATATTCTGTAAATTGTATATCTTTTCATTCCAAGCGATCTACTTTTGTTACCGGGGTAAGATAGCATATTGAGATTCTATTAATTTAACATCGAATTGTTAATATGGAATGGATGAAATAATGAAGTCACGATCTTGTAGAAATTTCTCCATTCTTAAATGAACTTTTCTCATATTGCAAATGTTACCCCTTAGGGATCTGATGGAAAGATTATGCTTTGGGATAAGGATACGCGCCACAGGTGTTATGTTATCTTTGCTGTGGTAGTTTTGTAGTGATTCTATTCATGGTGTGTCATGTTTTCTGGTGATGCTCTAGAACCAGTCTTTACTGGCATTATTATATTCGATTGTAACAGAGTAAAACAGTTCGATGCCCTTGGTACTCCTGTAACTGCTTGCAAATTTAATCGTAGCAATAATCTATTGGCATATGCTGAGGGCTACGACTGGCATAAGGTATATAATTTTGAATTTCTTGCCTTTGCATGCTTCGTTGCGTAATATGCAGCCACTAAGCCCTGTGAAGCCTGCGTGATGTATTTCCTGCTAACATAGATATATTGTTTGATATATTGATCTAATTTATGTATCTTTATTCTGAAAAAGACTGCTGTAAAATGAAAGAATAATTGCCCCAGTGATATTTTAAATGGCTCGAACTGCTCATTCTCTGAAAGTGATTACTTTGCTAATACACATATTATTTAGTAAATTTTACGTGTTTATTTAGCAATTAAATTTTTTGTAAAAACCTTTTGAAATATTTTGACAAATTATTGTATTGCTGTCGGATTGTTAATTGATGAAAAATTGAATTGATCGTTTTTTGTTGTTGAATCAAGGGAGCGGACCCTCAAGAGTTACAGAATACCAACTTCAACGTATACGTCCATTCGGTAATCGACTAATTTGCATGCATTTGAATGCAAGCGCATTTGACTTTTGCAGTTGTGTTATTTCAATGGGCTTTCATATTTTATTGGTTCCTCGTTGATTTATTGATGCATGCATAGATTTAATAAAATGTAGATTTCTTACGTATTCACAGAGCTGCAGCTCACCCATTCAATATATCTTGTTTTGCTTTGAAATTAGTTTAAAGATGATGACCTAATTCCAAAGGCAAAGGCTGTTGTGCACCGGTAGCGAAAGATGCTAACGCATGTCTAACTTCATGTTATAGTGTTGCTTTTTCCACCCACCAAATCTTTTCTGATTATTTGAATGAAACTTTTTAAAGGAATCTGTGAATAGAAGTAGCTTTAATTTGTATATATGATCGAACTTGCGGATGCTCTCGATGCTGTACATTGTACTTCTCATACAATGCAAAGCAACCATATTGTTATTTTTCATCTTCCCGATTATTATTCGTAAGACCCTGCCGGCTTCTTAAGGGAACACAGAGCTGCCTAGGTGTTTCATTATACTTTGCACTGCATGTTTGAGGTTTTTATGTAACTTCTTTTACAATATACGATTGGGTTACTGCTACATCAATGGAATTTTTGGTAATTGTGACGATAGAAGGAAGACTATTTAGCAAATGGATAAAAGCTAAGCCGTACTTACGTACAGAACACATTCTATTAACTTAATTGCGGAAGAAAAATAGTAGCTAATTGAGTTTTTAGAAGGTAAAGTCGTATAAAACTACAGCAATCATGGTTTGAATAAGGTTTCGCATTTGTATAGGAAATTTGATTTATAATTTTATGCATTTGAAACTATTAAGAGGACTACGGTATTCACTTTAAAGGTTTAAATTGAAGAACCGATACCCTAATTTTCTCTTCAAATGTATACTCAATACTTGCGCTGTATGTAGAGATGGTCGGTACATGTTAACAATTTATCAACGCTGGATTGTTTTGTTTCGGCGACTGGGACAGTTTTTAGCTTGCATAGTAGATCCAACATTTCTCAAACTTCCTTTGCTAAAAGTAGAAGAAAGGAAGCATTACTTGTAAAATCAACGAGTAATTTTGTAGCAACATGGCACGTGACAGCTTTGTATAGCTTAAGCTGTTGCTTAAATGAAACAAAGAGACCGATTGATTGCAATAGAAACAGATTTGTGATAATTCAGAGTCTCAGTAAAATTAAATAGTGGGAACATGGCCAACTAAAACAAATAAATGGGCGCACAAATATTCTGAATCAATAGGATGGAAATAGCCGTGCGTCATGTACATTGAGCTAAAAGCGATCAGTAACTACAATGAGGTACACGTTGACGATTCGCTATACATTTTCCTATTTGAATATAGTGGATGTAGTACGATGCTACGCAAGATATGAAATTAGTTGATCTATGCAAACTATTTTCTAGTCAGTATATTCGATTTGTTCTGAAGGTTCTTGAAACGCGGAAAGCCATTTATTACGGTTTATCTCTAATAGGGGGTTATTGGCTGAAAGAAATGCTTCTTCATTACGTTGCCGTGAATTAGCAGAGGCATAGAACGGAAATTCAAAATGACCTTTCAGATTGACAGCTGCAGCAACAAATAAGAATGAATGCAGATGCACTCTTATAAAAAAACTTTGTCCTATGGTTTAATGAACACACAAGAAGCAAAGTCATGCATGTTAGCTAATGAATTCGACTCTCCAACCTGTTTCCCGAGAAGCTTGTTTGACTTGTGGCAACTGGCGAGAACTATTAGCAAGCGAAGCCCTACTGCGAGGTACACGTAAACCTTTTCTCTCCGCTAATCGAACTTCAATTGCACGCTTCCCATTAGGCATTGTGAATTGGCGGTTCAGTTGTTGAATGGAATGTGTCGCAGATTCCATACTCTCAAAATATACAAAAGCCGAATATTTTGTATTAGCATTATTATCGCGTAATATGCGGACATCAAGTACCCTACCATATTTTGAAAACACTTGACTTAATGCGGCTTCGGTAGCCGTTTTCGGCAAGCATCCTACAAACACTTTAACCGCCGATTCGTTACGATCATTTTTACTGCATGAATGGTAACATGAAGGAGAACCAGAGAGCGAATCAATCTCAATCTGCGATGTTTTATAACCCTCTTGGGATTTAAGCAGAGTTGCCGTTGATCGAAGACAGCTATCAAAGTATCCAATATTTTTCAAACGTAAAACTTCCTGTGCTGTAAGGGTCACCACAAGAACGTCTGAAGTCCCTTCTAACTGCTTGCCATCCAACCTTTCTATAATATTCAATGCAAAAGACAAATTCTTAACAGCAACCACAGCACTATCGTCTGTCAGGGGGCACACGCTAATAATTGATCCCTCTTCGACGTCAGATAGCAAACGCTTCACTTGCTCCACATTATACCTAGATGATAAACCATGAACAAGGAGCGTAGTCGCCTGAGAGTGTCGATCAGAGTAAGAATAACTGTTTGCGTTTCTGTCTCCAACTTCATTTTTAGGAAGCGCTTCGATAAGAGTCTTGTTGTCAGGGCAATATAATTCATTTTCCATCTTTTGAGATTTGTTAGGTTCATAATAGTTTACAGAGATTCCGCATACACTTTCTGAATTACTTTTATAAGATGACTGATTCCAAGATGATACTGGCTGGTAGGGAAATGTTTTTTGTTTCATGTTGGCAATATTTCCGGTATAGCAGAAACTTGCCGTATTGAGATAAGCTTGTTGTAGAGCCATTTTTCTCAGAAAATTCTTAGCTCAGTAATTTACTTGCCAAGTAGTTTTTCCAAATCGTACCCAAAAAATGTATATGAGCCTGCTGGATATTTGAAATCCGTTAGTGTGTTTTCGATAGAAATGGTAAGCTCAAATGAATTGGCGCTGTTGGTAGGCTTCCTTTCCATAAGCATCTAGTCGAGGCTTTACTCATAAATAGGATAAATACGATGTTCATACAACACTATCTATATACCTATGAAGTGCTGCAGCAGATTCATTACACAATAGCCGTTTACAAAGAATAGCGAAAGTATGCACACTTATCAACATTTTCGTTTTTTTGTTTCAAAAGTTTACACTCATTTTTGATACAAGACAAGGCTGTGAGACAGGTATTTCGGCTTCATTGTCTTCAGTAAATCAAAAAACATATCTTGTGGCGTAATACTCTTTCGAACAAAAGGTGCCAATCAAAATGCTAAGATGGTTTGTTCCATTATTTACAGCCGCTGCACTTTTTTTAAGCAATGGTCATGAGGGCGTCACACAGGAGCTTCATTGGAAAAATTAATATATTCTTACTAGCTGTATGGAAGTAGCATTTAGTTGAAATTCGCACACGCAAAAACATTGGATTTCTCTTCTATGCTGCTACTGCAAATGTTACTGTTTAAAATTTAGCTGCTGATGCGCTCGCTCACTCTAATCAAAGTTGGTGCAATTTTAAATGCAAGCTATTTGTTTTTAGTTTCAGTGAAAAGCAGTTTTGGTTTGATGAAAGGGAAGAATAAAATATTTTGCCTGATTGTACTCGTTCATTCAATACCTTTTGAATTTGAAGGCAACTAACTCTAAGCTTTGACAAACCGACTGAAGTAAGTTACTTTGCAACAAAATTTCTTAGCATTTAGAAATCGATCGCTTTTACCGATAGCAACAAGTTTATTTGGGTCAGAAATGTGAGAAAAATCTCTTTAAAAAATTGTGTCATAATAAATAGGTTCAGCGCCTTCAGCTTAGTCTTACCTTTGTAATGCAATTCTTTTTTTCCGACCGATACCATCGCAACTAGTAATCTGCTCGCGTGACTGTAGAAGCTTCATCAAATTTCCCATCTACTTTGCTTGGGTGATTATAGTCTTTATTCCATCACAAAAGAAACGCCTTAGTAAGTAAATACCTTTCATAAAGAAAGCCATGAAAGCTACTCTTTCTTGGTGAAAGCATAGGCACTGCTCCTCATCACTATAAGCTAAACTTTATTACGTCAATCTTAGTTTATGGCATTCCAATGTGTAACCGTTACAACGAAATGTCTACTCTAGCGTCATAGATTCAATTAGTAGTACTATGTGGAAGAATACTGCCATGTCAACAGAAAAGTATGTCACGCGGGAAATTTTTTTATGAAGGTTCTGAATTGGCATCGAGATCGTGGCATTGAAATATGTCAATTCAAAAAGAGCTGTAAAGCTAAAAAGACCATATGTCTTTTAGCTTTACAGCTCTTTCCGTGTAGGATGTTCCTTAAAACATAAAGAAACCATTTTTTTCTATGCTTTTCCTTAATGCGACACCACTATCAGCTTAATGTCCCTTTTTCCGTTAGGAAGAACTGTTGAAAACAAAACGCAAATGGAAGCATTGCAATACGCAAAGCATAATCGACTTGTGATAAACAGCACATTGATTCACAATCTTTTTGAAGTAAAGTAGTAATTCAAACTACGTTTCGACATGTCTTGAATGGATGCCATACAATTTCAGTAATCTATTCAAAGCGAGCTCTTGAGGATACTGACAAAATGACCGATGGTTTCAAGTTTAAATGTAATCACAAACTTTTCTATAATTTACTTTCAAGGCATACCAAAAATATTATTTGCACTGATTTCATTACTTTCAATCGAATAATCTTTGTTAGTTGCATTTAAGCATAAAAAGTAAAAGCAATAGAAGAAAGCTTGACGAAAAATAATTATATTTAATCTACGATATGTGCACATCAAGATATTCATGGCGTAACGGTTAGTGAAACAATTTTCAACTCTAAAGGTAAACGCACAACAAAAGCAAATGTGTACTAGAGGTCCTGGATTTCAAACAACATTGGTTATTTTTAATTGAATTAATCCAGTACATGTACTATCAGTAACGGCTTAAAATGAAATGGACTGTTGCAAGCATTGTGGTAACAATGAATTAACTTTCTCAATTTTAATTGCACATTATTTAGGTGCTACCAAAAAGCATATTATCGTAACTGCACTTCTTTTGTACTTGGGGGCGAAGCATTGCTTGCACAGCACCCTGAGGCAGAAGTCTAACGATGTTTTCTCTACTTTGATATGTAGTAGATCTTATTCACTTGTCTGTAGTTGAAGATGGTCGCGTATTCTAGTGAAGTGTTGCTTGCTGCTGATCCCTAGTCACTTGATATTTTACAACATTTCATGAACTAGCAATTGGGTAACTTTGACAAGCGGAAAACGGGCAATTTCTTTCGCGCCTTTTTATTTTTTAAGTATCCAGTCTTTTTATCCCGCCAATACGTTCCCATCATGGTAAACGTTAGTGTCCCTCACTACCTTCTGTGAGAGTGCCGGGGTGCATAGGAAAAGAATTATCGCACTTTCCGGAGGTTACAATATTTAGTCGAGAACTTTCAAGCATACTTTCAAAGAAGACTTTTTTTCATGCTTTCGTAATAATTTAAATGTAGCATTTCCTCTCTCCACTTTAAACTCGCAGATATGGCATTTAATGAAAAGAAACCGCTTCAATCTTCATCATGCTTAGTTATTTTGGGTACCTGTTATGAATAGTGCATGCATGCTCAAGAAAAGAAGAAAACCTGGGTAGAGAAGCATGCATTGCTAAAATTATCACATCCACACGCTTCCTAAGTTGTCAGATTAAGAAATAATGGAATACGTTAATATATTAAAATTGAAATTGAACGATAACGTGTCGAAACTAATGCAAGATTTGGTCGCCTGTGGATAAACCTTCCAGAGCCCTCTCACTCTTAGGTTTTTACGAAGAATGAATGTACTTTGCTTCACTGATATCTAACCCAGATGAATTTAACTTGCTAAAATTTGTTTCATTTCCTGGTTGCAAAGATGCACTTTCTGTTGAATGTTTAACAAAAGCAAGCACTGAACCTCCATCACACGTTGCTATTTTATTGTTATTTCAAAAATATCATGTTTCGAGTCATTTCCCTTTAGGTTCTACTCTCACGGAGCATTTTACCATAAAAAATCTTTCAGCATAGCCACAAATTCCCTCTACAAGTGAATTCAAGCAGTTTGAAACAATTTCACAAGCCTTTTCATAGAAAAATCCCCTATTTCATAGTAGTGTGTGGTGTAAGATCACAAAGTTCTTGATTTAGTCACATCTATTGAATTGCACTGTTTTAAGGGACATAAAATGCGCATTTTTTTTCTGATAAGAAACTTTTTCCCCCGAAATTCAAGAATTGTTTATGATTATGTACGAAAAGTGCCAGCGCATCTAAGTAGCACGAGCAGCATATCCCCCTTTTTACTTTCTTTGTGTATATATTTGATTATTCTGTATTAATTATCACCACCGAGTTTGTTCATTTTGAAGATATTAATTTTAAAGGGACTAAAATCACAATCTTGTCGGAATGGTAACTGACGTTGTGAAGTTCCCGGTTTAATTCGGTAATTTTGAGAAATCGAGCAGATTTTAAAGTCAAGACACGCACGCATTACTTAAAACAATATTGCTAGTTACGCATGATAGCTGTCCCACAACAAAATGAGGGTAAAGTTAGCGTTTTAGATGATAGTCAAGCACATTACGCAAGATGTCTACCTCAACAATCGGTTAAATTACCAGTGTATCCCCATCCGGAATGTTTTTTAAAATAGCCACCGCTTGGAGAACGTATTAAACACTGTCATGGTACCTATTTACTGCAATACTTACATTGTTCCAAGGTTGCTACGAATTATATTGCTATTTCTGCACCTTTTGAAAAGTTTATACTTATCCGTAGTGCTTACATTTTTAGTAGCTTGCAAAATAACAATATGTTAGATAATACCGCCGCATGTATACAATACTGGCGCAGATTTCATCCAATTTCCATGTGAAATTAGAACAAATTATATCACCTACTGCTTATGGGTCAATCACTTCTTTAATCGATGAATAGCAACAAAAACTTTCCCCTTTAGAGAAAGCTATGCAGCTAACCAACATTCAAAACACCCTCACCTGCATACCTAAATGCGCACGAGTAGCGCTTCCTACGCATATTTTTTGTTATTCTTCACTGTCAGAAGTTTAAACAATGACAGAGACTACACATTATACATGCTTTATGCACCACTATGTAGTAAGTGAATTAAAAACTTTAAAAAAGAAGTGCATAGCACAACATGCGGTAGTAATATTCATTCTTAGCTTTATTTTCCGTTTTTGCAAAAGTAAGACGCAATGATATTACCTTTTTAAAATGAACAAAGAAAATTTAAGCTTTAACCCGGTTCTTCTTACAATAGAGGAATTAACAGTTTCGGACAAATATGTGATGCAAACCATATTGACTCCAGTTTAGCATTTTCTAATAAATCTGCGTACTTTTCATCAAGTATGGGATAGGTGTACTTCATTTTTCGCATTCTTTCTCAAATGTTTTCTATTTTGCGTACAACCGGGAGTGAACTTGCAACCCGTGATCAAATTTTCAATAAACATACTTGGAGGCTATGAATGTTAGGTAGAGCCCAAGAAGAATGTACAAAATGAAATCAGTAATTGAAATGCATTCTTATACAAAACTTTTTCTATCTTTCTCCAGAAAAATAAACAAAATCCAATCCTATAACTACTCAATATATATGGTGTCCACCCAACAAACTAGAAATTTATATGATACCGATATTTTTGCACAAACATAGTATCATCGTCCCAGTCACCTTGCTCCGAGAGCACACAAATATCATTAGTCTAGTACTAGAGAAAGCAGAAGAGAGATGCATTGCAAAAATATATACAACTTTCTATAGTTGTTGATAACGTAATGCTTGCATTACTTTTGAAATGTATTGTACAATCAAATTGTTTGCATAAGAAACTAAAACTAAGCAGTTTCAACGAAAACGAAGCAGATTAATTAAAATTTTACGTTAAAAGTTAAAATACAATAGCGACTCTTTGCAAAGATTAACGAATTTGGTTAAGAAAAGGTGTATACTTTTAGAGATTATCAATATGCTACAATTACACATGAGTAACTGCAAAGGCATCAGATACATAATTTTGAAAAATTTTTGTTATTTCGCAGAAATACCAGTGTCATATTCTATTTTTTCTATAATTACAAACTTTTAGGAAAAATATTAACGCAAATATATTCTAATTACCTCAAAAACCATGCAAGATATCTCTACACGGTGAATCTTGCGATGGTAGCGTACATAGGCGTACATCAGTCAACTTATTTCAATAAATACCAAGCCAAACTGGCTTAGTCATTTCCAATCATTTTTACCGTTAGAGTTACAGTATAAGACAACCAGTGAAAAGAGCAAGATGGAGAACGAGATAGACTCGCATTGGGATTTGGATTATAGGATCCAATTGTTGAAGAGTCGGATATGTTACAAAATAAACATTTCCACGAACATTGAAGCAAGGACTTTCGAAACAATTACAAGCATCTTTCCCCTAGTATTTCCTGTACTCTTTGCGAGAGGCATAGTTACATAATGCTTTCTGAATTGGTTCAATAAAGTCAGCAGCATCACCATGACATGGTGAATATTCGTTTGGAAAAGGGGCATCTTCAAGCGGTTGCTGAAACCAAGGAGACTGCAGAGCTTCCTTAGCACTCAGGCGAGCAGTGGGATCCGCAATCAAGAGATGCTTCACCAACTGTTTTATTTCTAAGGAATCACCGGGCTGCTGCAATGCTAACCAATTCTCCAATTTTACCTCAAATCTACACTGCATACTTGCATACAAGGACTTAGTTGAGGTGTTGTAAGGAAATGATACAGGAATGTAGTGATTAACTCCATAATGCCCAAAAGGTGAACTACCAGTTAAAAGAAAACATAGAAGAATCCCTGCAGCCCATACATCCGCTTTTGCATCGTAGGTATCAACCATGAATAACTCTGGTGCCCTGTCACATAAAAAATGTGCATATTTCGATACCACAGACAGAAAAACAAGGATAAAACTTTTGGCTATCGAAATGCAAAAATTGACATGTATTTAAATTACTGAATACTAAAAACGATTTCTTTTATAATACTCAAGATGAGCAGTCAAATCTACCATTTTATCGAGAGTTTCACAAAGCGCAAAAATATTCATCATATAAACATAAACTTAGTGTATTTCAAATTCCTTTTAAACTGACAATAGAGCAATACACATCTACCATGAAAACATTCGAATTGACCTTGTTGAATTTTCATATGTAAAACCGAAACGTGTTGCTAGCACTAACAAATCAGTGTAGAAACAGCAACACAAACAATAAAGCTTGAATAATGGGCACAGTTTAGTCTTTATTGACTTGAAGAAAAAGCATAAATCCAAACTTTTGTTTCATAGAACGTTCAAATATTGTTAGAAGCAGAGTTATCAAAAAAACTTGTCAATTTCTTGGTAGGCATGAATTTCTCCCAACGTACATGTAAGACATAGTTCCTACTGGTCCTCTTCGATCTGTGCTTTGTATTGTTAAGCCAAAATCGACAAGCATAATTGACGGAATACTCTGGGAATGACAGGAATTTTCTGGAGTTAACTTTTGTTTTAATACATAATTTTCCAGTTTCACATCTCGATGTATTAGTTCTCGTTCATGTAAATATACGAGAGAGTTTAGAACCTGAGTAAAAATACCACGTACGATACTCAGAGGGAGGCGATAAGGACATTCGCTTATGTACTGAAAGAGGTCTGGTCCTTCACCAAATTCCATTAAAATATACTGATTGTCTGTTCTACAATCATTGTACATTTGAAACTGTTGCACAACATTAGGATGACGTAGAGCAGCAAATCTCCGAAAGAGAGATGTCGGAATTTCGTTTGCAGCAGTTTGTCGTAAACAATATACAAACCGCGGTTCCTTTCTAAAAGTGCAAGTTCGAATGATAGAATCAGAACCTTCACCAATTATGTTTCCAACATTGAAAAGACAATCAATATCATGCAAACGAAAATCAACTAGTAATGGGCTGTTGATATCTGAAAATGCCATTAACTCTGTATGAGAAAATTCTAGGGAAGAAAAATCTCCTACACTTGTACCAAGGGAATCTCCTAAGCAAGGGTTAACTGAGTTATGGAATTCATTTAATACGTATCTCTTTCCAATTTCATCAAATATGCAACCAAAAAATATCCCGGTTCCTTGGTCATAAGTATGAGGCTTACTTGATAGAATACAAGTAGCCCTAATTATACCAAGGAAACAAAAAAAAAATTCCAGGCAGGCTTTGTACAATTCCATAGCACAGCACGCTGCCTGGGTTTTCGAATCACGTAATTGCATTTGTGGATATTGGCATTCCTCGCCAGAAACGTCACTAGTATATTCCTCCTTTGTAGCACCAAAAGGGGCAATTTTAGAAGAGGATTGAGTGATGACAAATGCTGAAAGAGTTTTGGGATATGGTGATGGAATCTCTACTAATTGAGTCATTAAGAAATATTTCCAAATTACTAAAGAAAGGATCGTTTCAGTCAAGCTGGAATGCGATTTAAAACAGTTGCTCCATATATTTTCACGTAAAGAAACAAACGGCCAAGAGTTTCGGCAAGCCAGCAGCATGGTATCGACATGCTCAAGCAAAATATTTCTTGAAAATATATAAAGGTGCCGAAAAAAAGCAGAATGGCAAAATTTGATTACGAGGGGGAAACATTGATTAGTAACAAAACCATGAACTTCTTTTAAATCCTGCACAAGAATAAGAATACAAATACCAACAATTCTAGCACATCATAGTGCGGAAGAAATCCACAAAAAAAGTTTATGATATCTACAAATATAAAAGCTTTGTGCTTTAGTAGCAAACATTGCTATAATATAAAACATGCCTTGAAAGTAAAACAGATATGCATGAATATCATTATTCAAAGAAAACTTAATTTTTTATAAACTAGGCAAGCATAACCAGCTTTAACAAATTTTTAAAACGTTTTCAACTAAAGTTGCAATCACAGACGAATACATGAACTAAATCAGTTTTTCTCTATTTCTTTCAACCTACTTTATTTTTCCCAAGAAAATTTGGCTGGAATCCACTTTGATATACAAGAGACGATCGTCTAGAGCAAATTGGAAGAAGTAAAGAAAGTGATTCTGCTCTGTGAATGCTTTCAACAGATGCAGCATGGCTTTCAATGAATTGAGACATAGCGGGATACAAAATAAAAACAACAAAGTGCTCTATGGATACCTAAAACCAAGTGCAATCCTTTTCTCATTAAAAAACATTAAAGTAATCCACAAAATCTGCTACTTATAATCAATCGTTCAGAAAAATGTCCACAACGACCAACTATATACTAAGCAAATATTGACAGTTTTACGACTTAATGCAAGAGCTGCAGAATTACAAGAGTTATATATTATCTCTTCCACTATTTAAAATAAAATATAAAAAACTGAAGCATTTATTCTATGATACTAGTTAATAAAAGAACGCCTTGTATCTTGTAAGGATATTACACTGCGTCATGCGCAGTGCATTTACTTGTAAAATTACAAGACGAAAATTTTTCTGGATTAAAAGCTAAAAAAATTTACTCTACAAGAAGCATAACTAAAATAATTGGTTTCTATTCTCCAGGTTTTAATGCACTCGACCTAACAGTTCGAAATTTAACGTATTATTTCAGGTAGTAAAAAAATGACAAGCAAAATATGCTTCAATGTAGCGCACCCAAACCATCGAAATAATAAGAGAGCACAAAGGAGGAATAGCCAATCAAAAATATTGCTACATTCAACGTAGAAAAGCCAAAGACTTAAAAAGATAAGTTGAGCAGACTAACCGCGATTTGTGGGTATTTCAAAGAGCAGTTGGTACTCTTAAAATCAGTTGTGCATATTTTACAAAAAACCTTAGCATTATACATCTATATATACATATTTTATGCTCCAAGGCAAAAATTTTCAACGTAACTTGCGAAACCGTTTGCATAGATTAGATAAATTCGAGAAGATATAACGAATGAAAGAATTTACGGTACGTAGATAGTTTTTCTAATATTAAAACTCAAAAACTACGAGTGGATCATCACAAAGGAACATTAGAAACTTTTAGCATTCTGTTAAAAATATTTAAACAAAGAAGCTATTTTCAAAGCATTCTATTTTTCTAACATAGTGAATATCCAGCAATAGCAATATCAGCATAATTTATTGTTATAAATGAAAATGCAGAAATCGTTTCCAACGACTGTCTCTTTCTCAAAATTGAAGCGCGTTTATTCATTTACAAGATCAGATTATCATCGATTTATACAAATTTATGAGCATGAAAAACGATATCAGCGCTTTAAAAAAGATGAGACGAAGTGTTACAAAAGTAGTTAGCATTGCAAAAAGATTGAAAAACGAACGTAAGCACAAGCAGGACACAAATAAGACACCCTATTGACAATGCTAATCAATGAAAAATTACACCAAATGAAGAAGAATGGCATAGATATTGAAAAGAGAAAAAAATTTCACTGAAGATAAAGGTACAATAACCATTTTAATAGTGCAAAATTAACGCTATAAACTTGGACCACAAATCAAATAAAATTATTGGTTATATAGTATTGCAGCCTGTATTTCCCAAGAACTACATTCCAATGCATTGAGCTATGCAATACATTTCCTGTTAAAGACATTATTTCAAGGAATGCCAGAGCAAATAAATCACAATTATTTCCTTGCTACAAAATTTGGGAAAAAGCTGAGCAAAATCTTTTGCATTAATTTTCGGTGTTATTTATTATCTAAACTTTCGCAGAACTAAAACAAAACTTTTTGAAAAGGGTACTAATAAGCGACTTGCTAAAAATATGATGAATTGTCTCATCGATTCAATAAGGTGTATGAACTATTGAGTAGATTGCTATCGTCAGAAAAATCAATAAATCAAACATGGAACTGCCAATTTTCTTTTACAAATAAAAACTAGAAACTGGTTTTTTGACCCACAATAGGGTAGATTGAAAGGATCACTTGCGATGAAGAAGAGAACTGCCACCGTAGAATTGAGATACCAGTACACAAAAAACACCTTGAGACATCTCTCCCAAGGTTCTCTACTCCATGAATGACAAAAAAATATGCAAAAATACACAAGAAATACCACATTGCTTTGACCCTTCACATAACTGCAGCAGATATAGATGAAGATGCAAAATAGTCAACAGAATTTACGCAACCAATGTAAAGCAAGTAAATCACGTTACATGATTAGGCATTGTCTCAATTTCTAAAGTTTGAACTATATATCATTGAATTATAAATGCGAATTGATGAAGCATGTAGCTACACTCACAAATATAAAACTAGCAGGTTTGCGTCAAGAGATCAGAGCAAAAAATTCAGTTAACGTTCGAACTTCAAATAACAAATGCAGACAAAGCAGATATTCTCATATGCAGAAAAAAGAGCAAATAAATATCATGAATGAATTGTAAGTGACCAAATGAGAAGTTTAATGGGGAAGAAACTGTCAAGGGTGGGAGGAACCGTGGGTACAGCACAGCGTTAGCTGCTCAAGGAGAACGAAGCAATGAGATTCTCCATTTTTTACACATGCACAAATGCATAAAAGGAAAGAAACCAGTCTATTTACGTCCTCAAGCAAGAAAATATCCTCAGCGACAAGGCATGAAGACTGCAATTTGAACATCCACTGTTAACTTTATAAATATTCTAGCTTCATAAGGGAAAAAACAAGTTTCCTTAAGAAATTGGTGCAGTTGGATCATTGCACACGCACAGTGAAACACGTATTGCATCCCCTGCACACTTCCTGCGTAGCTGAAAAGCTCTAACACTATTGCACTACAAACTCTAATCATTTATGCTAACAGTCAAAAAGAAAAAATTTCTTTCGCATTTTTTTTTTTTCTTCTGGGGACGGATTGCAATTTTTAGTCAGATTTGATTTGGAATAGCCAATAGATATTTTACTCAAAATGCTGAAATTACAGGTTGCACTCACAAATGATGAGAAAACTGTTAAATTAAAAAAATATAATCTGTCAGCAGCTGTTAAAGTATGCCGATTGCACTAAGCTATCGCTCAATTCTACGAATTAGGCTGTACCATGAAAACTCGGCGCTGCGCTGCATTTTTAAAAATAGCTATTCATACAATTGCCTCTGTTAAAAACAATTATTTTTCTATTCAAGAAAAATACTTTGCAGAATCATTTTCAAATAAGGATACAAAGGAGTTTTTTCTTTAAACGCTGGAATTTTTTTCTGACTTTGTTTTTATATTCAAAGTAGGACAGTATGCCCTATTGTTCAAAGGAATGAATCAAAATTAAATTTTTCAATGTTCATCATTCATTAGTTTTTCTCCAACCCTAAGATAGCTTACAATGCCCTTTAATTTCAATATGCGTTGTCGTGAATATTGCATTAGTGAAAAGACTATTTGATTAGGAAGTTGGGTAATAACATATGCATCTACGTATTGTAGCGTTGCAGTTGCAGTTTCCAATCACATTTCTTTTTTGTACTCTGCACGAATACTTACTGTTCAGCAAACTCAACTTTTACACATAGAATACAGCGGTGCTTGAAAACATAGCCGTCCTGATGAAGCAGTAAGCTGCGTTACAAATTCCTTTGTGTATTGATGTTGCAAATGAACATCTCATGAAAACGAATCAAAGACGAATGCAAAAAGGGTATCAATTAAATGTCAAAACGACAGATAGGAGTAAATACAAAGAAAGTTCAACATGGGGAAGTCAGCTATGCTTTGTTGAACTTCGAAGACAATAACTGTGTTTTTGCCAAAAATGTAAAGCATACAAAGTTTAGAGTATTTTCTATTAAATTTCTTGAAGGAAAGCAAATTCAGTCGCCACCAAATTTGCATAAAAAAGATATGCTACGAAACTTCATAATATAATTATCCTCTCCAAGTAGAAGCTAAAAATGATGGTTTATTTACGCGTTACTTTAGTGAAAATAAAAGAATGTACTGGTATCAAAAGCAAACTACTGTACTAAATTAATAAAGATTTTATTTGTATTCATCTTCAAAATCTTCTTCATTATCCGCTAAAAGTGGATCTCCATTTTCGTCACATTGCCTTATTCCCTTTACCTGTGAAGAGATAAAAAAAATGCCACAACTAACAAAATGCAACATTTCAATTGCCTTTTTTAACGTAATAGTGCAGTCAATAGGCATGAGCCGACATCCACATTAATTGAATTTTCCACAGCTACTACATTGCACCTCTGGAATGAAATATTGCAGCATAGCTGCCATTCCATCTTGTAAAGTGACCATTGAGCTAGGGCACCTTCAAAGAAAAAATCAAAAAAACTATATCATTTAAAACAATTAATAGTCAAAGCTGTCATGCAAGTATCAATACATAGTATGTGCAAAAACCTTTTGATTCGAAGCATTTTGCAATCCCATCCTTCTCTATGTAAAAGCATTTTTGTAGAATACACAAACTGAAAGGTAAAAGATATTCACGTAAAAAAAATCATATCCCGAATTACCCTTCGCAAGCTCCTTTCATATGTACCCACACAATTCCATTTTCGTCATCAAATTTGATAAATTCAACGTCACCACCTGTTGTTACAAAAAAAGCACATCATCTACTTGAGATTAACTACTGCAAAACGCATTGTTGCGGTATTACTACACTACTCTAATTAGTAGATAAATGCATTTAAAAGAGTTTTATGTGCCAACACACTAAAACACAAGAAGCTTAAATCGAAAACAAGCATACAATCACACAGAACACCGACCGTCATCTTGGACCATTGGCCGAGCCCGTGTATTAATCAACAGCTTAATTTCAGGAAAAAAAACACAAAATATACTTTTTGAGCACAAATTAACTTTTAAAATTCCTAAGTGAAAAGGTAAAAAGGTTATAGAAAGTGAAATCAACACAGAGGAAAGAAAAATAGTGAGTATGCTGTTTATAAGAAAAAATAAATCGAGCTTTAAACACAAATTGAAATAGAAATTTTTGAAAGAAAGCAAAGATATATTTAAGCTTACACTTACGTGCACATCAGAACAGAACAAAGGTATAAACTATTTCATAAAAATCTACGTTGTCTTTTCTCATTTTCACTATCAAAAACAAGATCCTATAGCAACTCTTTTCTGCAGGTTAAAATTTACATTTCAAATTCGGTACTTTTCCCCAACATAATAATAACAAAAAAACAACATACACTTCTCTCAAAAACTTTAACAAAGAATATCAAATTATGACAGTGAAATAATAAGCCTGGTCTGTCTTATTTATTGTCTACACATCTGATAAAATAAATAAGAACTGTACAGATAGCGTGGCAAAAAAAACATTCCAGTGCCACAAAAAAACAGTTTCAGATAGTGGAAGTTAATAAAATCCAGCTAAAGTTGGTGCTACTTTAATAGATTCAATGGTATCTTCGAGATCTGAATCTGGTTCTTCTTGGGTACTATCCGTTTTGGAAACATAACTGTTATCAGCAATATTATTACCTGCTCATTAAGAAAAAAGAATATAAAAGATATACCATTTCAGTCTTGATTTACACCTTGACACATTATTGCCATTAAAAACAGATTAAAAACACAAATGAATCTATTCTTAAAATCGTTGAAAAAAAAGTTTTAGTTTTCTGAAATATAAGATTTAGCCATCAAACAATTTTAATCAGTACAAATTGGAGCAATAAACCAACAGAGCAAATTTACTTACGCCCTTTTTCTGCAGAACGTTCCAAAGGAGCATAAGCAAGCAGCTCCCCTTTCCCAAATCTAAAATATATACAATGATTCACCACAAATAACCGAGATTTATAAAAAGATAATGAAAAAATCCATAGCATTTATTAATCTACCCATTTCGTTGTAAGGAAATTTCTTAAGAATAGTACAGAGAAAGTATTCTTTAAAGGTTCTCTCTTTTTGTTCTAGATTCTAAACAACGTTTTAGTTACAACTAGTTTCTTCACATGTATAGCACTGACAGGTAGGTACAGAAATCACTCAGAAATTCTAACTGCACGCAATTTATCAAAGGCATTCATCGTATGTAGAAAAAATGATATAATAATAAAAACATAAAAATGCTTTAAACAGATTCTTTTTTATTTGGTAATTTAAATCGAAAAAAAAACCAACATGCAGTTACAAGCACTTGTTAAAATACTTCATTTTAGAAACAATCTGATTATTCAAAGGAGAGCAGCGCTAAGCAAATAAATTCGAACTTTGAACACGACAAAATACAAATCCATCCCGAAGAGCTTTCACACAACAATGAGAGCATAAAAATAGTGATTATTTATGAAATTTAACATTTAACGTACGCCAAAAGTGTTTTAGAAACTTCCACTTCCAAAGATTCCCAATCAACTCGTCTCTCCTTAACTATTGTTAAGAAATCTTTGCATAGGAGTACAGAATAAACCCCATTTATCTATATAAACATAAACACTTGGCAAAAAACGTACGCATTCGAGAAAATGAATATCTTTCTGTAGTTTTTATTCATTAAATAATATTATTCCAAAAATTTTTGAAAGCGAAAAAGTGTTAACGATGTCGTTAAGAATAAAACAAAATACTAAAAAATAACGACTATACATTACATTTAAATCTGTATATGTGAGAAATAAAGCCCATAAAATGTCGACACCTACAAAACACGTAGTTCTTTCGTTTCATAAAAAAGATTAAAACATAAACAGTGAAAAACATGAGTCGTGTTCACATCAGCAGTTAAAGAGATGGATTCTACCCACTCAAAACTTGCCTGCAACAAACTGTTAGCCAGCGGTGACGTGATCCCAATATCCCCTATATCGAGAAATACATTAGTAACACGTGCACTACAGTTCCACTTTTAGTACGGCATACCATTCCATTCACACATTCCATCAATAAGAAAAATTACAGGTGTAAAAGGCTACATTCTGGACAAGTTACATGCGCAAAGGCTAAAACAAATTAACTTCAAGAGAAGGAATCAAAATGCAAGCAAAAACAACCAGTTAATCATTGAAGTTTTTCGTCTCATCGCAAAACTTATTCGTAGTTTTAGTCAATAAAATTTTAATTTTTGTATTTCGTACTATATTTTTGCCTAGCAATTAGAATGGTTGATAACTGAGTCAAGTGCATTTATTTTCTCAACTTACAACAAAACAAGTGCAATAGCGAATGTTTGTGCGAACAAAATGAGTTTCACCTTCAAAAAAAAAATGTATTAGTATGACATCATGGCAAGCAATAGTTGACAGTAAACATGCAAACCTACCATTAATTCGTGTTCGATGATCGAAATAAACGCTTTCGGGAGAACCTTGTGGAAGGAGCATGCAATTCTTAATAATATACATTTTTGCCTAAAGAATTAAAGGTAAGATTCAGCAATGAGTAAACTCTTTAAAATTACTGCACCCGTTTAAATAAGAACTGATACCACAGAAGAAATACGATACTTCAATCATACAAATGCCTTCAAATAAAAAACAAATGTTTTGACTGAAGCTTCCATTCTGCAAAACTCTTTCAGAAGTAACTTTTATAATATAATTTTAGATATTGATATTAGGTACGAGCGAATTTATGAAAATACTTTCCTCATAAAACGCAAAACGATGAAGCATGACTCGCGCAAAGTTTCTTGATTCAACACACATGTTAACATAGATAATAATAGAAGCGAGATAACGATTATTTTTGCTATCTTTTCTTAAAAGAAAAACGTATATTCATATAAAAAGTACAAAATGTACCTTTCCGTATATAATAAGAAGTGCAAATTACCAAATTTCATAAAACTACCAGCAGTGCTAAATAGCTGGACTTATGTGTTAACATTGCCATCATATTTTGTATGGCATTAAATAATAAACCTATTGCAATTGCCTTACATCCCTCAGTAACACAAACTTTTTACTAAAGAAACGCATGCGCTCGAATCTTTTACGTTCGGATTTGGAGTATCCTCCACATTGTAGCTAAGTAACCTTCTGCCTCTTCCAACTTTTAATGTTAGAGAGCTGAGCGAAGAAAATGACAGGGACTCCTTACAAACTCTGAAAGCATCAGCAGCGGTGGATATTTGGGGAGAGCAACAGCTACACTGAAAATCCAACTACTGGCACCTTCAAGTAACTCAATTTCGTTATCGATTGAGCTTGCATAAATTGAATATAATTAAAGGAATGAAGCTGATACCTGTTTAAGTTTCCAAAAGGGGTATGACAATGCACTGCAGGAGATGAAAACTGCGATGTCATTGAGTATCTATACACTGCTCTTAGCAGAGGAGGCCAGAACAGGTGGGTTCTGAGAGCAGCCATGATATTTGACAAGCTTAATGATAGAGCATAAGCATGTTCGTAAATTATTTGAGTAAGAAAAATACTGTAATTGAAGAATTGAAAAGTTGCAATTACTTTTATTGAAACGGTGGTCTGAAAGCCATACACGCAAAGTAGTCCATGTATGTAGTAACTTCACACGTTGGTTGAAAAATCAATAATAAGATTCTCTGGTAGTTCATCCCAAGTATCCGAAAAAAAAATGAGTAACTTTAACAATGATCATGCTACACCATTAAAGGAAACTATAGTATATCTTATGTGACCATGTTGCACTTACTTGTATATCATTTCTTTTTACATTTCTTATCATTCATTGAAAAGATGAGAAGCCATATACAATTGTTTTGCAACAAAAGTGCAAATCTTCAGCAACTGTGTTAATATGTATAGCAGTTCCATGTTCTCATGATGCGTTTCGGCTGGTCGTCATTTTTAAACGAAGTGTGCGTTTTTAAATTGGCATTACAACCTGTACAAGTTAAATACGCCTCATTTAAAACGAGCGAAAGTCGGCAAGCGAGTATTTTCACTGTTCAACTAACGTACATGACTTAGATTATTCGCATGTGCGACAAATACTTCATCGAAAAATGTGTGCTGATACACAAACATCATACGCGATTTGTACTTTCATGTATAACAAATCTACTGATTTTGAAGGATGCTTCGGTGCATTTTGGAGAAGAACATTGAAATGCGTCCTCAAGCTGTCAAAGTTAAAATAAACAGGAGTCACAGTAACAAACATTGAAAATGGGAAAGCTTTTCTTCCATGCAAACTATAGTGATTCGAAGGACAAACGGATAAAGGCAAATTTAGTTTCCATGCCAACATGCTGTGCTATACTATGTTCATAGCAGCTAATTGAACAGAGGTGTGGATGAATTAATTCGTCTTTTTATAAGCTGTTTCGCAAGTTGCTTTCCTCCTGCTATCCTTTATTTGGAAGTTCTTATCGAAGTTGATACTTGGATTTATAATTACTGCGCAAGAGCTGTTTGTTTTCATGAAAGGGAGGGCTGAAACATCATTGCTACAGAAGAGATTTGGAATGTTTCTTATCTTCTAGAACAGCTAATCTCCGCAATTCAAGAAACTTACAATACCAAGCTCTTTTTTTAGTTTTTAATGATCAATTTTATGATTGCGAAACTTCTCACCCATAAATGATGCACAATGCTGTTACTTTTTTAAAATATTGCCTTTAATCGTGAATTTAGATTTTGCTAATGCGTGCATTGACTTCGCTTGTGTAAACTCAAGTACATTTTAAAGAATACAACACTGCTTGTTCGGCTAACATATAGAAATGCGCGCTGTAGCTGATGCAGTAGATGTAGCAATTTATAACTATAGCCAGTCACTTTTCCACATTCGCATGTCATTTTGGCGAACTTGAAGAAGTCTATTATACAATTCAATTAACGAAAGTTAATGACGAAATTTAATTACCTATATGTTGTAGAAAGTTAGTGTAATCAAAGACTAAATATTTTAAGTGCATTTATTTAGTAAACACACATATTAGGACCCGATAAATGAGACAATATTTCAAAAGTATGACGTCATGTGGTTATAATACCTTATTACTCTATATCATGAAATTCGTTTTTATTTTAATTCTAAAGTAGTACTAGGATAAAAAACATTTCGAAGTCATTGCTGATTTTCTCAGGCAAAAAATTACAGCTAAACTGGTTCCACATCAATTCTTTCAAAAGTTATAGAAAAAAATTAAATCGTTAAGTTATTTTTTTTGTTCTGATATATTCATACTTTTTTGTTTCAGAATTTTAAGTAGTGTATGCACAAAATCAGACTAAAGTACCATGCAACAAAAATATTTTCTGATATCTCAGAGCTCATAAAAATGTTTGCATTTTGCACCCCAGCTAAATTAGTTTCTAGATATTTTATGTTCCAAAAACTCTTTTGGTTGCTACAATTACTGTTCTTGAAAGGTCTGCATGCGTATTACATTTTTCCAGCACGAAGAAATTTCTCTTCCCTCTTCAGCAAAATTAGATTGAATTCAAAAGAAGGAAACTGTTGTTTTCTACTGTAGGAGTCAGGAAACTTCCCACTTTTTGTTTTATTTTATGTTATGTGCGAGCGTATGTATCAGTCTCATTTGTAATTCAGTTTTCTCTCCTGCTTGTAAAACACTGCACACTTTCTAGAGGAGATTCCGTATAGAGTACAACTGCGAGAGTGAAAGTTTTTGTAGTATGCACAAACAAAATTAATAACCGACAAAAATTATTAGCAGCGAAAACGAGTTCACGGACTGTGAAATCCCCCTGCTAATTATTTAATGAAGCGTATGTAGTGAGCAGTTGTGGTACACCTCATTTTTTTGAAGCTGAGTATGGAGACAATTGAATGCAGAAAATTTCGCTCCCCACGTTGATGCTTTATTCTATTGATTCTTCCGATTGCTTTGGTCGGTATTGCCAAGAATTGATTAGCCTCTAACACAATAACGGATTTTGTTTTATGCGAATGCGCTTCGCTACCTTTGAAAAGCATATTCATAAAGCTTTAATCAGTCTCTTGACGGGATACATTTATGAAATTATACGCTCAAAGTCACTTATTTTTTGCCGGATGGCAGTTTAACCACAACTAGTGATTATAGTGCTTTAGTGCTGCTTTGCAATTTCAAAAGAAAACAAAAGTAGGATTTATTTTCTAGTATAGTCTCTTCTCCTTTATTTTTCTTTGCAGTTCATAAGATTGTTAATTTTTAAGTTTCAGTTTGCTACCTTTGTTGTTTAAATCGGTGCAATTCCTTTTCAGAATTATGGAATTCTGGATAGGTTATGAATGAATTCTCGTATGAAAACGAATTTTTCTCATATCTTTGATATCTTCGCTACCTTCCTGCTGAATTCGAGAGTGTTTAACTGCAGTAACTCCTATACGTATGATGTAAAGAAAAATGCTAGAAACTTCATTTGCAGTTAGCTTAATTTCTTATTTTGTAGCTTCTATTGTTCCCTTGAAATGTATGTGTTGATACTTTTTTCTAAAATGACTCTCCTTTACTGAAACTGTTTTAATATTGGTTTTTACAGCATAAGTATCGTAAGTTACTGGTTCAGATGCTTTTGAATACGCTAAGTAGTGTCGGAATACGTTAGTAAAGAGAAGAAATTTGGATGCATACATCTTTTAGGTTGGAATTAGTGGTTTAATTTAGAAGAGTTAATAATTTTACCTCTTCCTTTTTAAAAGCGATTTTTGATTGCACAAAAATGCGCTGTTGCTCCTAAAGTTTACGATATCATTCTTGCCATTACTATTGCATTAGAACACTAGAAAAAATGTTTTTATTTGCTTTCCTTCATCGAAATAAAACTGGCAATATTTTAAGGATAGAAAACCCAATTGCATTTTGATTGAATTGTGGGATTCTGTTGGCTGCAGTTTTTGATACATTTTTCTATTGATACTCTGCGTTCTTTGTTCAGTGTCATTTCTACCTGTGCATTTTTATGTTTATAACCCATTACATTGAGTCCTATTGTCGTCTTGATTGTAAGCTATTGCAGTGAAGGCATTATTGTATTGATAAATTGAGCATTTGCTTTAGTAATCCATTAATTCTTAATCTGCGTCTGTCTCGGCATTGAATACGTTATTTCATCCAACCCCAAACTATAAAAAATGGAGAGATTTTAAAACTTTTTTTTAAAAATGGTTTTTTGAAATCATTCATCAATTAAGAATGAATTGTATAAACAATTCTTATTGTATTGAAATCTCACCATGCTGCATTATTAAAGCTATGGCTTCAAAATGTAACCGGGAGATTCTCTCCTATTCTCAAGCACCTAATTTAAAATAGTTTGCTTGACTTGATGTTTATATATTTTCCATGGATGTTTGATTTCAAGAAGTAAAATTGGTAAGTATCTACATATCTAGTTAGCTGTAGACTTTTTTATGTGCACAAATTGAAATAGGAAATATTTTATATGAGCTATCTTTATCGAGTATTTGCTAATTTCCTAGTTGAAATCAAGGTCTATGTGATGATTGAATAAACCCTTGGCTTTCTTTTATAGATATCCTCACATGTTTTGTCTCCCCTTAATTCTTCTAACGCTATTTTTAGAATAGGGAATAATACATGTGAGCAAAGGCTATTCTTTGCAAGGTGAACTTTGATCAAGATTTAAACAAAAGTGAGAATTGGCAAGGGGTATGCTTGCCCATAAACTCAATTAAGAAGAAAGCAATAAACATGTGTGCAACGAGTTATTTAGATTGTAATTTGACTTTGCTATTATCCATATTTGACTAATTCATCTCCGAATCTCTAGTCTGCGAGTTACAATATTTCTTTTTTTGTGTAAGCATCTCAACAATGGTAATTATCTGATTTGAGTTCTTTGAAATATTATGTCAAGTAAAATGTGAAAGTAGTTGTATTTCTACTATTCAGAGTGTGATTTTTGCTATCCGAGATTAATTTTGATTTATTTGAAAATATGTTAAGCTTTGTTCCATTTTGTAGAGATTCCCTATGTGTGAAATATTAGCAAATTACTTTTAGTTTTATGAATTCTGAGTAAAAAATGCAGCGCATTATAGATTTGGTAGTAGTAGTTTAGAAGCTGCTCATGTGAAATTGACAGTTTTACTCAATTAACCTGATTTTTTACTTAAAAATTCCCTATTGTTTTTGTTTAAAGAGGCCTTTTAGTTTATCTATGCTTCTCTTACTCTCTTGCAAAATGCTTCCCTGTGCCACACAAACTATAGGCTGCAAGTAATTGCAATTTTTTTAAAAGTTGGAGTATTTTCTTTTTAATGTAGAGTCAAGCACTATGCCTTTTTTGTACATCCTCTTAAACTCATAAAAATATAAACGAGGTAGAAAAAGTAATATGCAACAGAAAAATGCCATACCTCCTAAGTGCTTTGTGCGTTTTGCAATTTTGTTCAATTTTATTTCTGCTCATTTCTTAGCCTTCTATTTTGTCAGTTTATGCCCTCTTTTTATTGTAGTCCACTCCTTTACGATTGATTCTTTCTTACGCCAACATTCCAAGATTAACCTGGACGTAGTTGAATCTTTTTGAAGAGGTATTTAATAATATCTTATAGAAACTTCTTTGTAATCTTTTTTAGAAAGGAAATTTTCTAGTCATTCTTAAATTAGGAATGGGCATGTTCTCCTGGATGTATTTTTTACATTGCTAATTTTAACAAGTGTTTATACCAGCTTAAGCAGATGAAGCTTTGTTTGTACGTAATTTGATGCATCATCAATTGAGATGGCACTAATGTGATCTCATGTACATTTCTAGTACATTTCGTTTATATGTAACTTTATTCCTTTATAAAAGGCCTGCTTATTCCCCCCTAGGCTTTTTGTGTAAGTCTGATATTTTTGTAACAGATGCAAACAACAGAATACAGTAGAATCTTACTTACTCCTACAGTGCATTCTATCTCTAGATTGGAAGTGTAAGGATAAATTTTACCGTTCTCCTTTTTTTTTGCTTATGATAGGAGAGCTCCGCGATTTCATGGGTGATTAGATCTTTGTTGATTTTTTTTGTCAACTTGTTTCTTAAAATTAAGAAGAGCATGGATGTTCACACTGGCAGTGTAGAAAAGTGAAAATCCAGATGTTGAAAAATAGCTTGAAAGAGGATATAAAAAAGGATATTATATAATTTAATACTTTTTGAAAAGGTGAACAGTAGATGGAAAGATATTGAGAGTCTAAATGGGTGTTTTTGTTTCTTCCCCTCTCTGTTTTGAGCAGAATGGACACTCCAAGCTCTTGTTTTCGTGAGGGTGAAACCTTGCAAAAGAAGGAATCTGGGGGTGCTAGTGTAAGAAGAATTCGCGATTCCAACTTTGTCCAAGGTGCGTCCAGTTTTGATTGCATATCTTTTTTTCTCCAATAAAAATAATAAAGAATATAAAAGGTAGAACATTCGTATATGCTTGCAATATCTTCTTAATATTCGTGTATCTTATAATCTCTTTCCTCTTGGTTACACATGCTGTGATATCCTAGATTTATGCCCTTTTTTCGTCTGAGGTCTTCTACATACGACTGTTGCCTAAACATGTACAATCTATCGATCCTTGTGGTATATACTTTGTTTACGCTTTGAAGTTTTATTATCAAAAGTAAAGAGAAGAGTAAAAATAAAAAAGATAATGTGTTACATTTTCTTTGTGCAACTGTACTGAGAACGTTGTGTAGGCAATATCAAAATTTGTTGTTTAAAACGCTTATATGCCGCTGTGGAATATAGACAATGAAACTTTAACAAGGCAAGATTTCCGAATTTTAAAAGTCTGGTATGATGAAAATTTTAAAGAGATTATTGCGTCAAATTTCAACTTTATAAACCTTTCTGAAAAAACTGTAAAAAGCTTGACGAATCAGGAAAATTCTCACAAAATTCATCCCATGAAGGTGCGCGTATCTAATTTTATAGCAACAGGTTTTTAGTACCAACGGAGTCTAGCTTTTAATGTTTTGTGGCCAATGTCAAGCAAATTTGGGTTTCCTTTAGAAATAACATACGGGCAGGTGGCCAGTAAATCATCAATTTGGTGTCTTGGCATACTCCTTTAGTGTATAAACTTTTTAATGCGTAGTATCTTAAAAACTGCGTAATAAAACCAGGCTTGCGGTTTTTTATAAAGTTTTTTAAAACCTTGTTTAGCTTTTCGTGTTTTATACTGGGATTGCAGATTGATCGATTTTTACGCATTCGAATGCAACAAGCTGAGGCAAGGGTAGTCACTAATAAAAAATCATTATCTCCTATCATAGAAATAAAGTCTCAACAGAAGCTGCCTTCTAATGTGCGTAAATCTGGAACTTCTCTAGCTCTTCCTATTTCTACTTCTATTGCCTCGTCGTCATCTGTGCCCCTCTCCACAGCCGCGACTTCTCGCAACCATTCTTCAAATGAAAATTTAGTTGTCAAAGATTGTAAAGTTAATGTATCGACGGACACGATTCCGCAACTTCTTGCCCTTACTAAATACGAAGGCTCTGGTGGAGTAAAACAGAAGGTTTGCATGCATTGCTACATTTTTGAAGTGTTATGCAAATAAGCACTTTGGTGGCGTTTTTTGTCTTGAGAATTCTGCATGAAAGTTTATAATGACTCTCAATGCATTTGTATTTAACAGTTTCTTTTGATCATCATCCCTGCAGCACCCTAAAGTTGTGTTTTGCAAGTGACTTCTTTTTGATGTTTTTTTGTGTTGACTCTTACACATTTCTAGTAATTCATTACGCATTAAATTGAATTTTCGTGTAATACTATCAATAAAAGCAGGCAAGATTATTATGTCGAATTAGAAAATGTTTCATTTCCAGCTTGATAGAAATCTATTCGCACTCCTAGGTGTGGTGTGTGTGCAGGAAGACATTAAGAAATTAGTAACATTGATGAAGCAGTGTACTGACAAGAAAAGTAAAGCCTTATCTCTTGGTACGTATAGAGTACATATGATTGTGGTCCTACCTATTTTCCCAAATATGGGAGTTTCCATAGTAGGGTAAGTGCAGGCATCGACACCTTTGACGGTGTAGCCTGCATAATGCTATTTTGACTGATCAGTTATAAAAGAAATTGAGGTTTTTTGTAGGTATTTTAAAAAATAGTGCTGGAGTACCGGGGTCTTACAGTGAATTTGTAAAGCATGGCGGTGTTAGAGTAATAAAAACGTGGCTAGAATACATGGCAAAGATGACCGGCATCAATGCATGGAAAGATATTGCTATCACTTGCTTGGATGTTTTGTCTCAGCTAGATATATCTGTCTCTATCCTGAAGAGTTCGCAAGTAAGTCTCGAATTCATCCAAAAGCTAATTCTTTTAATTATACATAATCCTGTGAATATTTTTGTAGCTGGCTAGTGCTTCTATTCCTAATCTTTATGATGATGTCTGTCATACAAAAATTTTATCCTTCTTGTAGACCAAAAATAAGTTTTATCCCGTTTTGTGAATTTAATAGATTGGCAAACCAGTCAATTTTATAGTAAGAGCCAGCAAAATGTCTGATGAATGTGGCTATTTTTGCAACGATGAAAATGTAGTTTCAATTGCTTCTCAACTTGTTAGAAAATGGCGAATTCTTTGTGTTACAGTAAGCAGCTCATGAGATTTTGAAATTGTTCATGTTATAGTACTGACTGTTTTTCCGTAGCAACTAAATGTGCACTCCCTAAATCTTGACTTCTTGATATCTCACTTGATCACTTATTTTTCTTTTACGGCAGGTTTACTTTGTTACTTAAAAAGATTACCGTTTTATACGCAAATCTCATTGGTTTTTGCGTTTTCATATTATATGCATGAGAATAAGTTATGTATTGATTGAATAAAGTAATGTATTTCTTTTGAGCTGCGGTGTACCTTGCTATCGCTATAATGTTGTCCCCCTCCTCAATTGGTATGCTTCTTATGTTTTTCTGTTATATCTACTTTTCTAAATGTAACTTTTCTCTGTTTTTGGAAGTAGCTATTTTATTGCTTCACATCAGGCAAAGCAAAACGTTGAAAATAAACAAATCAATGAAACAAAAAAAGAGAAAAAGGGGTTTTTAATCGATGCGTCTGTTTTAAAAGATTACAATATTAAGGAAACCCCGCAATCGTCAGTCAAGTTAAAGAAATCAGATACAACTTCGCAGTGTCCTAGCAACTTTTTGACAGATTTATTGGGAGTTGTGGAAGAGGAAGTAGAAAAACAGAAACGTCGAAAAAAGGAGTATCAGGTTGCTAAACATGAAGGAGAAAAAAGAGAAATGGCTGCTTTACGCCTTCGTAAAGCGGAGCAACAACAGGAAGAACGTGCTTCAGGTAGTCTATTAACGCGATCGATCTAAAGTTTATGATATAGAAATGCTTGGTTAGCTCAAAGTAAGACAGTTTTGCTATAATGTAGGTAAATTAGAAATTTTACAATGCATTTAAATATGCTTATTAAGTATCCTTTGGAAAAATGAAGTAATATACCATTGCAAAACGAACATGTAATTGTTTTGCAATACGATGAGTCGAGAATTTTGTTTGTGGCATGAAGAAAATTTCGAATTCAAGTTGATGAAATACAAATGTTTGTGCAAGCGTGTACATTTTTTGGGAGTGAAGATTATTATATTTTAATAGTTATAATTCAGTATATCAATTGCACTTCATTAATTGCTCAATTATTCATAGTTCTTAAAACCGTTGCCCAACTTAGAGGCACTTTTGCCATTCGAGACAGTTCTTTATCTTCTCATTCGCAATTGCCACAAACTCTTATTAACCGCATGGGCAATGATCCATTGGCATCTCTTGAAGCAATAGAAGATTATTCTATGGGTATGGATACGCTAATGTATTGAAGCATTTTTCATTGTCGCAGAAATAGTCTTGTTTTTCTTTCATTCATTTTACTCTAAATTTTTTACTTTCTTGAAATGAAATTTAATTTGTTGTACGTAAATGTTTTCTGCATGTCAAAAGAACTTAAGAACGGTGTACAGTATGCATACCCTTTAATAGAATGGGTTATATTTTCGGAAGAGGAGACAGCGAAGGAACTAAAGGTAAAACATACTTGCATGTAATTGGAAATGTTGATTTGTTTAAAATATAGAACACTCTGTTTTGATAAAAGTAAGATTTTTGGTTCTAATCATATTTAAGCTATTCGTCGTAGCATCTATTTACATTTTATCGGCTGTTGCTAGTTATTGTTCTTTCATTGATAAACCGAACTGAAAAAATATTTTTATTCAGGAGCGATTGAAAAGAGATATTCAGAGAGGAAATAGAATATTTCCGTGTGGAAATGATTGCATCAAAATGTCGCATCAAGCGTTTGAAATGGCAAGAAAAAAGCATTATTGCAAAGAAGGTTTAAATCTTAGATGTATTGAAGGTGATGAACCGGTGGGTATTATTTTTGTTCGATGCTTTGCATTTATATAACCAAAACATTTTGGTGTAGTACCCCTGTTCAACTAAAATGAAATCGAACATTTTTAAGAAAGAAAAATTTAAGTAGTCGGCTTATCGTGTTTGGTAAATTATATACAGGAACTGCTAAATGAAGAATGCGCTGAATTTTATATTCCTTATGGTACGCTGAAGCAAGTTTGTGAAGTAGAATGTTATGTTGTACGTTTTTGCAAAAATATATAATTCTGTAGTAATTAGTTCTTTGAATAATTTTCTACTTCCAGGTCTGCATAATAATGTTTTGCCTACGTATACTAGTATATCTAAAACAGATAACAAAATTCTAAAATATATTGCGCTACTTCCCGATGAGGTAAATATTTAAACAGTATGAAAATTTTACAATCCAGTTTTGCTTTTTTCGCATTGATTCGAAAAAATTTTTGTTTTGACGTTTTCATTGCAGGGTATTATTGATGAGACTAACATTCTCTCCATTCAAAAGAATAGCAATAAAGCTCCTGTTACAATTGAGACATCTGCTAGCTTTTCTCATGAGCATTTTCAAGTATTTAATTTTTTAGTGTATATCAAATAGAAGTTACAGAATATGAAATTATTTTAAATTCTTATTAACATTAGGGAACTGAGGGGTATCTGGAGCGGATTTTCTTTTCACTGAAACCCGATATTCGAGCGTTTCTAACTAAGCACAAGGTGGTATAGTTGCGTAGATACAATTTGCTATTGCTAATAGATAAAATTACATTGGCTACATGATCCCTCGTCCTACTTGATATATATAATCTAGCTAACATTAATTGTATACTTTGATCGATTGCTGCTGTTTTTGCAGCTACTGTCCGCTTTAAGAAAACGTTCAGACATGTTAGAAAACATCAAAAGTGATCCGGAGAATGCTTGGGTGAGTAGAGAATATAAGTTGAAAAAATTAATTTTGTTAGTCTCCATCGTATACTTTTTTATGAAAGCTTGCGTTAAATACTTTTCTAGGACATTGTTTCAAAGTTGTTCCATGATCAGTTTGAGAGTAGCTCATGGAGTACTCAGGAGAAACCAATTTCACTTGCAAATCGTTCGGCGTCTACTACTGTAGCGGAGTGCCCTGCAGTTCCTATTCTCTTTTCTAAATTGATTTCATATTCTCAGGAAAATGTCGATGATTTTGTGAAATCCACTAGTGTGGCTACATCATTGGCATCCTAAATTGTGAAGAATTATAATCGTGCTGCAGATATTTGCATCTAGAATATAGAGCAATATTTCATTTTCATCTTTTTGCCTCATTCTCGCTTTATAAATTCTAAACAACTTGTGCATTTAAAAAGTTCGTGCGCAGAAGTCCCTGTTGGGTAGCGATAAAGAAAAATTGGGCAATGTAAGAAGATGTTCATTTTGAAGATAAGTTTTAAGTAGCCAGTGTCACCTAGCACGTCACCCTGAAAATATGTGGTTTTGAACAAGCGAGTAATTTTCAAAGAAGGAATACCGTGTTAGCTTTTTTTAATGCTTTTACTTTGACTTATTAGATTATTTTGAGTTCTAAATTCTATTGGGTTCTAGTATATAATTTGCTACCGTATTTTTAAAGCTTGATTTCTGAAAAGCTACGTGCATATGCACTGGCAGAAAAAACTAGTAGCATTTTGTTTTGTGGAAGTGGCTACAAGGGTATTTGCTAGTCATACTACTTAATTTACTTTAGTTTGTAGCATTTTTCCATTGACATAAAAATAGAAGCAAGCATTGTTTGCATGTCACAAAAAATACTTAAAAAGGAATCGAATCATCCATTTGATGACCCTAACGTTGTGTATTTGCTGAGGATTACGTTTATTGCGAAGCGTGATTTATTAAGTGTGATTTTGTACCGAAACTTGCGATAAAGAGAAAAATTGTTCAAGAAGAATTAGTTTGAAAACAAGAAAGTTTTTCCGCGTTGACATATAGCAAATAGAATCCGACCCAACTTGTGCGATGTAGCGTACTTAAATTGCCCGAACATCGTTTGAAAATGAAAAAGAAACGAGGAAAAAAACAATTTGTTATTACGGTAGCTAGCATCCTTAAAAAATATGTTATGTATGCTTGTTTTCTCATTACTACGAGCCCAACTTAATCTCTCAACCCGATTTTGAACCTGAGGGGAGACAAAAATGACCTACCTCATTTCTTGCACAAAGCATATTTCTTACTCTTAGCTCTCACTTGGAATATCAACTTCGAGTCGAAATTAGCTTAAGTGGTGCTGAATTCGTCAACACATATAAGAGATTATAAAATGAATAAGTAAAATACTTCGCTGCAAAGACACAAAATGCATACTTTTGTTGGGTTCTACGTCTGCTGAATTGCAAAGTCTTTTTTTTTGAATAGAAAAGGTTTGATTTAGAATCGCTTGTGCAAGAAGTTTACTCTGCTCTGCGTTGATTTTTTTCTCAACTCTGAAGAAGAAAAAGAAATTTTATAGGGTGACATTACAGCATCATGCCATTTTTACTGTGCTTCCACGTCGATTCTTGCTTTGTCAGCTGTGCTTATTTCGCTCCAACAATGACCACAGCACTAAAGCAGTTATTTTATTGGTGAAATAATTCTAGTACATTTTGAGCAAATATCAGCTGGTATTTGTCAAGGCATTACTTTTCTGCATTCTCTCCTGCGTATGCATTCAAATAAGCAACGAAGATGGAACTCATGCCCTAAAATAACATGGGTATAGTAGGATTATTTAACAAAAAAAACGCTGCAATATACCGCAATTCAATCGATAGAGGGCAGGCTTCGCTGAGGTGTGCAAAGATGTTGCTTTTGGAAGTAGGCAGAGATAACATATTTCTGATTCATCGGTTGGAGTACCGACTCCAGTGTTCTGAGCAGGGTCCGCATTTTCTTTTGTTTCTTCAAGAACGCTCTCCTTTGTGCATGCTCTCTTGGCATCAAGTGGGGCAACGGCGAGAATGCGTGGAGCCTCTCTGGTTATTTCTGGTTTGTATTCTGGAAAAAGTGTAGCTGGATATCATAGAACTCAAATGACACTAGGTAGGCTTACCCTTTATGGACTTAGGTGAAATCTTGTTGTATTGGTATGAAAAGTTTTGTTTTTCTGGTTCCGTTGGTTGCAGTGCTGCTACAACGCGAATTTTCTGAGGTGAGCCCTCGTACCTCACATTTTGACTAATGAAATGCATTGAAACAGCTGAATAGGTGTATTCGTAAAATTGACTTTTTCCACACCTTTCAAAAGTTGGTGCATGTTGATCTATGCCGTCTTGTTGCAACCCTATAAAAGAGTTATGGGAAATCAATTTTGTTTGCATATCAAAAAGCGGTTCGCATTTGATATAGTGTTGAAATACCCACCGTCTGATTCAGCAGCAGCAGCCACTACGATGTTAATCAGCGATTCGATTATTTTGTTTTTTCTCTACATGCCAATTATGCTTAAGTAGTCTTTGGTTAACCTCAACAGTATTTACTCACCGCAATAATAGCATTTTTCTGGATAATTACGTCACGCAGTTGCTGTTGCTTCAAATTAAGTAAGCATTTCAAAGCAGATATCTCATTTTGCGTCTCGAATATGTCCGAACTGGGGTCAATTTCAAGGTTATCCATTTTAAAGAAGCAGAATATTCTCTATATTTTTAATCTTATTGGAAGGCAAAATCCATTAATATTTTTTCGGATTTTGCAAGAGATTGTTTTATTTCTTCCAAATGGGCATTGAACGGGAATAGAGCTATGTACATACACCGAAGTGACGGTCCTACTTTAAAAGCAAGTAGATCAAGTCATTGTTGGCAGACCAGTGTGTGTATGTAGTTGTAGTTTCTAACATATATTCGCAAGTCCTTCAGTTGTATTCCCTACCTTCATTTACATAAGTAAAAAATAGACTAACCCTCTTGATCAAGGGAAAATAAATACAGCATTCAGTAACAACCAAATTTGTAGAATTGTGGCTTTTCTTAGCACCCAAACAGAAGCAGCTAGGATTTAATCTTGTCAAACTTTCTATTATTTAATAACAATATATGAATTGGCTCTAGTAAACAGCAAGATAAATGTTTTTAGAAGAAAAGCACAATTGCCAGAATGGATGGCGAAAAGCATCTAATTAAATAGTTCTTGAAACTTCATATCCACTATACTACAAAGTATCGCGGTGTAGCATTGAGAATGATTTAAATTACGTAGACGAATACGAAAGATTACAAACATCAAGCTGATTAACGCAGGATATCCATAATTTTGACATGAGGTACTAAAAAATAGCCACTAAACATAAAAAAGTGAGCACGTATGGTTTTTAATGTTTTTAAAAATGGGTTTAAGTAAACCAAAACATTTAACTGCCTAGTGTAACTGGGACGGCATCTCTGAAAACAACCATGCAGAAAAGCAATACTCATGTAGTGACACTGGCCATAAATAGAGTTAGCTTCTCCAGCACTTAGAAGATGCGTCATAATGAAATAAACGCAAATGATAAAAGCATAGCATCTAAATAATCATATAACCGATAAACTACCTACTTGCAAATCATCCGTCTTATCGTGTTAGATATATGCGAAGACGTCAAGCCTGCTTCTTCATATTGTTCGTCCTGGCTTCCATGTTCAATAAACTTGTCCGGTAGAACAAGTGGCCGTATCTGTACAATTAGAGCAAAAAATAAGGCTGATCATATTTGAAACGAAATGAGCTACTATTTGCTGAATGACGGTCGCACTAAAATTTACCAACTATAAAGAAAAAGCACTCATAAGTTTATTCTGTAAACAAGAATTATTCTTTTTATTAATAAAATTCTAATTTTATTGAAGGAAACACCTGCCTAACTATGTTTAAGCAAAAATTAGTCTAAACTAATTTACTTTGATAGAAGTATTTTCAAGTAGACCATCCAAAGCCATGAAGTGCAAAACATGGCTACTGAAACCCCCTATAGCACCCTCTTCAATAATTATTAAGAATTCATGTTTTTTAGCCAGTTCTCGAATAAGATCAATGTCTAGAGGTCGCATAAAACGAGCATCAGCCACAGTGACACTCGCATCCAAATTTTCCGATTCAATTTGTTGAGCAGCATCGAGCGATGCAGCCAAACGAGAACCAAGAGATAATATAGCAACCTACGAAAAATGATGTATAAATTTATTAAAAAAATTACGACGTAACTTCTCCAATGATTAACACAATTCGTAAATATATATTGAAGAAAAATACCTCTTCCATAAAAGAGATTGTAAAAATCAATCATTTCTCTCAATGCAAAAAACATAAAACGCAAATAAGCTTATGTTTGCTTTACCTTAAATTTAGCATCCTGCTGTGCGGAACGCATAATTCTTCCCTTACCAATCTTAAGTGCTACTCCTTGTTTTGGCATGACTTCAACATTGTAACTAAAATCAGCAGACAGAAATCCAAAATACAAAAACATGACAGATGGGAGTCATTCTTTCAGAATTTCAGCGAAAGATACATCGCAATTAACAGCAAACTATTTCTACATCTTTTATTGCCGCTTGAAAATTCTTCACAAACCCAAATTTTTCTTTCAAATATTCCAATCCATAGCCGTTTCCACGAGGATATCGTACAACAGTTGGGGAATCATCCGTTTCATATGCAGTCTGATAACAACAATTAAAAAAGTTTTAGAATTTTCTTTGTTTGCACCTTTAATAAAATAAAAAACAAAGCATGACAAAAACAATATCAATCCAAACCAAAGAGAAATTATTATAAATATAAAGAGTATTTACACATGGTATATTTCTCTACACACTGCTCATAAAATACATAAGTCAACACCGTTGCAATCTACAAAGCCTCAAAAATCTGTTAAAACAGCTTTTGAATCGTTCATTGCAATACTTGGATCATATTCATTAATTCGATTTCATCACTCGGGGCCATAATTATAATATTCGGCAATGTGCCCAAATAAGTCAAATCGAAGGATCCCTGGTGAGTTGCGCCATCGGCCCCAACCATACCAGCACGATCTAGGATAAACCTAAGGAATGCAAAAACCAAGGCAATGATAAAGAGTTTAGCCCAAGCAAATAACCCAATTGCAAAGTTACCACATATTTATTGAATAGTAATTCTATAGAAACAACTGATTTTATCCAAGGCAATCCTTCAAATGATTTTTCCGTAATATTTTTGGTTTAGCTAACCATTTACTTAAATTAGCTACAATGTCTTACCGCACCGGCAGTTGCTGCAAAACGATGTCATGAATAACTTGATCGTATGCTCTTTGTAGAAACGTGGAATAAATGCAACAAAAGGGTTTTAAGCCTTCTATAGCCAATCCACCGCAAAAAGTTACAGCATGCTGAAAAAATATTGGAAAAATAAGAGTGTGCAAACCATTGTCAAATTGATCTACTTACTTCAAGACAAATCTCTTCATAAAGCAATTTTATCATCTAAAATACGGACAACTGTTGAACTTTCAAGAGGTAACACACGCAATATAGTAATGCAAACAGAGCACAGAACATAACGTTAATACTCTCCTAAAATGTGATAATCGTTCCTTCAAAACTTTACCTGCTCTGCAATTCCAACGTCAAACGTTCGATCCGGGTAATGTTTTCCAAATTCAGCGACTCCAGTACCTCCTGGCATAGCAGCTGTGATAGCGACCTACAAAAAAATGTAAAAGTGATAAAGCCAAAATTTTAATGTGAAAATTTCACCTTAACAGAATCTGGAGACTAAAATTATTGTAATTATGCTGATGAAACATAAGTTTTACCACAAAATCAACATCGTAGAAAGAAAAGTAAAAATGTGTTGCACACCAGAAGAAGATATTGCCTATGCTCTACAAATTCCTACAACTAATAATGTAGACGTACCACACGTTTATCTTCTGCGGCAATTTTAATCAACGTATCAGAAAATATTTTGGTTAAACTAGGCGAAATGGCAGGTTTTTTCTTCTGTTTCCCTGTCATAACATCAAACTTAACGACTCCGTGCATCTTATCAGCAGCAGTCATAGCAGGGTTGTATCCAAAGCCTTTATCAGTTTTGATGTGCAATAAAACTGGTTTGGAATTTCCAGATTCCTACAAAAAGAAATTCAAGAAGTAAAATATGGATTGCATGGAACTACACCAACATGTAATTTACAACAAATTGAAAAAAAGTTCTAAGCATTGAATGAAAATTATTATAATCCGCATTACTTCAAAGCAAATAATCCACAAATTTCACCTCCGAGCAGAATCACCAGAATCTAGAGATGGTAAAACATCATTTCCAGAGAATCCCATGTACTAATTTATCGCTCTTGTGTTTTTAGGCAGATCATAGTGAGGAAAAAAGAAAATTCGCTGCCACTCTAGAATTACATTAAAACGGAACTCCTTCATTAAAGAAGCACAATAACAAAACGCGTGCATGAAGATATTCAAACCTTAATATTCTTAAGAACTGCGACTAAGCTCTCAAGATCATGACCATCCAATGGACCAACATAATAAAAACCTAATTCCTCAAATAGCGTGCCGCCAGTTACAATGCCTCTCCCAAATTCATCCAATTTTGCAGCAGTTTCCTAAATGTTGACATGATGAAAACAGACAATTTATACCAATTCTACATTCGTTCATTTTTAAACTATTTGCAAAAAAAAACTACTAAGGAACTGCTTTTATTCATGTATAAAGACGATTAAAAATTGAGATGAACTACGGTATTTCATTTAGGTAGCTTCAGATCTTTTAAATTTAAGAATCAGTCTTTGTAAAACGCGAACAGAAGAGGGGTCATATTTTGAAATTTCCACCTGTATGTATTCTGGAAATAATTTGGTTACTCTTTTAGCAGCTTCGCGAAAGTTTTGGAACCCATGTGATGTAAGTAAGCGAGCAGTATAACTCGACAATGCTCCCGTGGGTCCTGTACCTCCAGCTGATGAACTTCCAGTGGGAAGTGAAACTTGTCCGTTATCATTTAGGATTACCAGTACTTTAGAGCGCAAATGACCTATATAATTCATTGCCTCAAAGGCCATTCCTCCAGTAATTGCGCCATCACCTATACAGTTCTTACGAGTTTGTCAAGAAATCAGAACAACTACTCTCAATGAAATAGTAGCCTGCGCTTAGCAAAAAGCTAAAAAGATTTGGCATACAAAGCCAAACGCAAAAACAAAACTTTTTTTACATGAAAGGATATACAGGACAAACATGTTTTTTCACTCTGAAGCGGACACAAACTAATGACTTGATTCCATAAAAATAATTTTCACGCATTTCAACAGAATAAATTTTCAAATTTTTAAAAGTAAATATGGACGAGTGAAAAAAATTATATGATCCATGCATTATATCAAAAAATACCAATGACTGCGATACAATGGTTTGAATTTTTGTTTGATGTCAATTGCCGACCCACAGCAAATCCCTGCGAAGCGCTTATCGATGTCGAGGAGTGCCCTAAACATAAATCAAAAAGTAAAAAAACCCTGCTTCTTGAAAAAGCATTACCTATCAATTACATAAATTTCCCCCAGTAAATATGATGCAAGTCAGTTTTTCACTTTCAATACCCAAAAACAAATTTTCGTTATCCTAACAATTGAAAAAAAGATATTCTAACGCACCGGCACCAAAACAGTCATATTCGGATTCTGATCTCTTACAAAAACCTGAAAGACCATTGTGTTGGCGAACAGTTCCCATTTGGAAACGCCTTCCCGTAATTATCTGAAAAGGAAAATGCCATTCAAATTAACAAGATAAAGTGTGAATGCTGTACATTTGTAGTAACTCATTTAGTGGTGAATTATCATCACTTCTTGTAGCAATGCAGAAAAACAGGAATTAGAAACGTTTAAACTGGTAACAATAATTTAATGCTGTTACTTGAATAAAGACAGCCATTTTGACGTACTGCAGAACTCTAGTAGATGCACTTTACGACCTAACATACTATGAATGAGTCGAAAAAACCACACAAAGAGTAAACATATTATCTTTACACGAATGCCAAACCTTGTGAGGATATGCTTGATGACTGACATCCCAGACTAATCTATCATCGGGGGTATTAAATACATAATGCAATGCTAGCGTCACTTCCACAACTCCCAAACTAGCACTTAAGTGGCCACCAGTTTGTGATACAGAATGAATCACGTCCCATCGAACTTCGTTAGCTAATTCCGACAATTCCTTAAGAGTTAGTTTTTTCAAATCATGCGGGGAAGAAATTTTATCCAAAAGAGGAGTGTTACGAAGAGATGACGCACCATGAAAAGTATCTTGTGTTTCTACTGCTATTTCATCTTCATTATGTGCTCGTAGGTTTCCCTTGATGTTTGCAGTATTCTTATTTATACCAAATTTTCGCTGAGAAGACAGACTAGACGGTACTTTCTTTATCAAAGAATTACTGAATTCTGGACCGCTATCAGAAGACAAAGGGCGGTAATCTGAGTGATAATATGGAAAAGTAGGTTCTGACATGCATGATGAACTCGACAAAATTGCAGAATTCCCAATAAATTGGGAAATGCTTCTTCTCCCACCCGGGTTTTGGTTCTGTAGTGCCCATGCATGACCGCTAATTGCGATTTTTAGCGGGCATGGGAAAAGTTGATTGTATAAAATACAATATAAAAACAATATTACAATGGTAATACTGTATGGTAACAATTTTCTTTTCTTAAAATGGTTCTCTGACCAAATTAATTGCATGCTCAAAAATAAAAACGGCAAAAAATAGTTTGAATCGAGCAAGTACATTTTGAAATACTACATAACTTGCAAAGATTGACAAAAAGTAGACAAGGAAGTCTTAATTGAAAAATAAATTATCTAAAGTTCGGTGATACTAGATGAAGTTAAAGATACAGAAAATTATAGCAAAAATGTAACTGAAGTTAAATTATGCCAGAATAATCGAAATAAAAGGCAAAATTCAATAAACGAATCATAAAGAGAGGTACATGACGACAAACCATCCAATTAAATTGTCAATTTTATCGTTTTCTTAGAGATAGCAAATGAAATGGGTTGCATACTGAGACATTACCAAAAGAAAATCAAGAGAAAGGATGGTGAAAATAAAGTTAAACAGGATCACAACTATTCAACGCACTGTATTCTTAGCCCTGCGATAAAACTATCTAACCACATGGCACATGATATTGACATTCCCTCTTCAGTGGCTGCGGCAATGCGCAAACACATTTACAAAATTACCACCCTACCATCGATTTACGAAAGAAGGCTTACTACTCTTTATTGTCCGAATAATGCATGTCTGTCCATTCTTCAACTACAGCATGCATCACTACAACCCAAAAGATATGATGTTAACTTAATTTCGATCAATACTCCTAAGCATCAGCACGCTTATCAAGTTCAAAACGCAGAAAAACTGTTAAAGCAATCCATAAGGGGAATCCGTCATGACTCTTTATATTCAGCAAACAGTTAGGAAAACACATTGAAGATATCTGCTGGAAAAAGCAGGATTGTTCGTCCAGAAAAAGCGTACAAGAATAAGAAATTGTACAATAATACATACAAGAAAAACTCTCTTTGCATGGAATAGTAAAATTTTCACCCAATCAAGTCATGAAAAAGACTACTGCTTGCTCTAGCTTGCACATAGGGAACAATCGAGCCAGCACTAACAAGATAAATAGGAGGGTAGCAAGGGGAAAGGGAACTAACTCTGCAGTAGGTATATCGAAATTGAAAGGGTGAGGGGCAAGAAAAATTTCCACACAACTAAATGCAAAACTATCGGGGTTTTGGAAATCAAATGAGTGAAGATATAACTGAAGATAGAGTTTCTCAAATAATATCAACTGTTGCTACCAAAGAAGGCTCAAGATGACATTTTGTGTGAAAACTGTTGAACGAAATGCTACAGATTTTCTGAAACTTTCACTATTTGGAAATCTTTTAAACCAATGCTTAGCATACTGCCAACTGACATAAGTTGAAACTGAGTTACAATCAGAATCAATGCGCAATCGAAACAAGCAAACGGCAATAAGAGCACGTCGCCGTCGCGGCACACGGGGTCGTTTCTTGAGTTTTAGAGGTTAAGTCTGTAAGGGTGGTAAGGACATTTTTCTCGGTGGAGAAAAACAGGTATTTGAAGTGCAACGACTAAAGCATAAAACTATTTCTCACAGCCTGTAAAAACTTTCACTTTTACTAGATTGGCTGTCTATAGAAGAGCATCTCTTGTTATTCTCTTTAAACGTCTCCTGTATTTCTTGTTTCATATGAAGAACAATATAATGAAATGGAAAACATGAATTACTAAATATTTAATTTTGAGTAGAGTTTATGCACCACAAGCTAAGTATTAAATTGTCGTTTAACTTCACGAGCGCAATTAATTTCACCGCGAAAATGGAAATCATGAAAAACCGAAATATTTCTTTTGCTATTTGCCTTGTTTTCTTTTTCCTGTTTCACCTTATTCAATGTGCCATTTGATAAGTTGGCGGGATATATTATTCTAGTTAATATTATGCAAACATTCAAATTTTTAGTGATCTGCTCTTGTTTTAGGCACTAATTATAGGTATAAACTTATTCAGTCGAACGAATTGCCATAAACAAATTTCTGCACTATACAGAAGTTTCTTTTCTTTTAACAATATCGATGCCCCTTATGGATGAATCACAAGAACAAGTCGCATTATGTGACATGCTAGAGATAACTGGCCATTGCAAGAATAATATACTGGAGAAAAAATATTCTTCAAATCAGACTGTGACGAATGCAAGGCCAAGCAAGGCAAAACTCACTACAAGTCGCACTACTATCTTTTGTATAACATTAAATCCAGCTGATTTAAAGAGATACTGTGTTTTTTGTGCAACTAAACTAAGACTAGTAAAAACTTTAAACTGTACACTGATATACCCGGTACTTAACGCGGCTTCAGAGATCGTATCGCTCGAAAGCAAATGATAACTAGAATCTTAGTTTTTAATCTTAAACTATAAACGAATTTCAACTACGTAA